>JAGVSP010003895.1:0-39389 GCA_022494985.1 Micrasema minimum
AGTAGTATCTACATTTTTATCAAAATAAGTGCACTGAGGGGTCGATCCCACCTCCACCCGCGACTGAGTCCTTGGGGACTCTCTGTCAGTCACGCTATTTTATGCAGGACTTTAAATTTTTGCTGTTGCAAATGCATAAGCAAATTGCAGGGCCAAAGTTTCCAAGTGAGTCAAGAGGGCGACAGCATCGATCAAGTCAAAAGAAAATCATGATGCCGCCTCCCTTACGATCCTCAATGTCTCCATATCGATTTTTTCTTTCTTTATTAATGTCGTAATATATAAAAACAAGAATACAAATTAATACAGTCAACAAAATGTGCCGTAAAAGCTTAAAACAATACATAAGAAAATGGTGTATAAAAGGAAATGGTAGAAAAATATCGAGTACAAGTCACCCAAGGAAAGGATTCCGACAACGGAGATAAAAGGGGGATCCCCGACTCAAAGCACCCCCGTTGGGAAAGGACGGCACAAAACACCGACTTCGCCTCTTAGACTTGAAGAGTGGGGGACCTGAATTTAATAAAATTGAAGTATAATTCAACAGATTATAATTATTATTTTGTAGAAATTAATTTAGTGAATAGAAGTGTTTTGGTGGCCCTCGTCGTAGGGTAATAACTAAAAAATTTTTAAAAAATTGATTTCGGCCATCGAATAACTAAACGTTGTAGCATCAAAAAGTTAGTTTTTGGTGAATCGCGATTTTAGTTTTTGTAGTCAATGGATTTGAATAGCGCGCCGTGTTTTAAAAATTTATGAAATCCTTAGCAGAAAGATAAAAATTTGACATAATATCTGGACATGTAGAATTGAGTTTAGACCTGAGACATTTGGGAGCGATTTACTCGTATTTCAATTTTAAACAATTCGTGACGTTATTAATTTATTTATAATTATGGGTCTCTTGTCTTATTACAGTGGTACTTGGTAATAAAACTTAATCAATTTTATAAAAAAAAGTTGCGTCTGCCATGTTGGACTTTAAAAAAAATGCTTACTTCGAAATCAGGACCCCTAATAGCCCCGAAAATGATACCCATGTTTTAAAAAAAAGTGCATCGGCCATCTTGGATTTAAAAATAAACAAAAATCCGAAGCCTCCAGAACCTCCAATAACCTTGAAAATTATACGGGCACGTTCCAGAGACCCGTAGAGCCACAGACCGATGAGAAATCGACATTATAGGGGAGTTTTCCTGCCGGAGGCTAGCTTGTCAGGAGACCTTCTCCCTCTTATACCTACTGGTTTCATGTTGGATATCAAAATAAAATTTGAAATCAGTGCCCCTAATGATACCCATGTTTATATATTTTTTAATGCATCGGCCATCTTGGATTTAAAAACAAACAAAAAATCCGAAACCAGAGCCCCCAATAACCTTGGAAATGATACGGGCACGCTCCAGAGATCCACAGAGCCACAGACCGATGAGAAATCAACATTATAGGGGAGTTTTCCTGCCGGAGGCTAGCTTGTCAGGAGACCTTCTCTTATACTTGTTTTATGTTAGATTTAAAAATAAACTGTAAATTCGAAATCATGACCCCTAATGATACCCATGTTCATTTTTTTAAAATGCTACGGCCATCTTGGATTTAAAAATAAACAAAAAATCCGAAACCAGAACCCCCAATAACCTTGAAAATGATACGGGCACGCTCCAGAGACCCACAGAGCCACAGACCGATGAGAAATCGACATTATAGGGGAGTTTTCCTGCCGGAGGCTAGCTAGTCAGGAGACCTTCTCCCTCTTATACTTACTGGTTTTATGTTAGATATCAAAATAAAATTCGAAATCAGGACCCCTAATGATAACCATGCACATTTTATTTTTAAATGCATCGGCCATCTTGGATTTAAAAATAAACAAAAAATCTGAAACCAGAATCCTCAATAACCTTGGAAATGATGCCCATTTTCATATTATCAAAAGAAGTTGCGTCCGCCATCTTGGAATTAAATGTAAACGCATTATTTGAAGTTAGGACCCCACCATAACGCATATTAATTTTTTATAAAAAAAAAAGTAACAAAGTTACACAAGCCATCAATCTTATATTTTTAAAAAATCCATATGCTCTACATAGGAAGCATTTATGAAATGGTGGTGATGATTATTTAATTTAAAAAATGAGAAGTCATTAGGTATTCTAAAAATAAAAATAGCTTTTTCAGGAATTATGCAGAGTCCATATGCTCCAAATTTTAAACAAAGGTTCTTCAAACTCAAAGATGAAAAAAAAAAAACGCCTACGGAACGCTACCAAAAAATATATAAATAACCGTGTGTGGCCAATTTTATAAAATGTTGTTCCATACAAATTAAGGTAGGAACTTTAAAAAAAAAAAAAAAAAACATTTTTGGTCCAATGTCTATGATTTTATCCGTTACTGTTTTTTTCAAGTCTGAAGCAACCTTAACGATTTTCGATATAAAAAAATAATCATAATTTTGGGAAACGATAATAATTTCTATTTTTTTCGCTGCACTGTATCACAATACGGATTTATCTTGTAATAGTTGGAATCAGGGTGTATATAGATTAAAAATAAAAATGAAATGTCCAGCTGTCAAAAGCATTTTCTATTGAGATAAATTTGCTAAAAAAAAATATTGGTTTGAAAGGTAATTGTTATTAATAGACAACGAAATTTATATGGAAATATAAGTAGGTACTTTTATTTTAGGCATGTTTTAATATTATTTTCTACGTAATGGTAACACATTTTTATTTTGACATTTATTAATTAGGCGAACAAATAATCATTATAAATACACAGACAAAATTGTATGTAAATAAAGTAGGTACTTTTATTCTAGGCAGGCATTAGTGTTATTTTCTATGCAATGGTAACACATCATATTTTGACGTACGTCTTTCGTCTCGCTCTTACCAATTGGAAAAGCAGAAAAATGGTTCCTTTCATTCGCACTCGCTTTGGGAAAATAATTCTGTAATTGATAATAATTATATGAAAAATGAACATCGGGGTCAATTTTTTTTACAGAAACGGTTAGATTTCCGCACCCTTTAGCGATTAGACCCGAAATTTAGGTTTTCGTAATGAAAAATATGTCCAGCGCGTTAAAAAAAAGAAAATCCCATACATTTTAGTATGGGGAATGTATTTTAGCTGATATCTGATCGAAAAGCTTTTATGTATTAAAAAAATACGCGAATCTATAATATATTTATGAGTTTTACGTAGAAATCGAAAAACATGTAACTTTGAGGCGTTTTTAAAGTCAGGAGAGAGCAAAAAAAGTTACTATGGAAAATCCTATACAAAAAAACTCGCAAAAGAAAAACTTAATAACTTTGTGAATTTTCCAGCTAGAGCTATTTTTACGGTACCCTTGAACTACAAATATAGTCTAGTCTCGATTTTTTAGCTTAAAATACGACTCTGTAGTGGTTTTTTCGACCGGGACGACTCTCGTGTCGAATCGGGAGACCTAGTATGGAGAAAAAATGCCCGAAAATACAAACGCAAATATGTCCGTTAAAAAAGCATTTCGGCTGATGAAATTGTGCTCGAAAGACGATACAAAGCGGCTGCAAAAACCCATCGCGAGAAAAGTCAGAATCGAGTCGCGCTTTTTGAAAAAAAAGCAAAAATCGTTTGTATGAAGAATGGCCATTTACGGAAAAAAACGCATAAAAACGCTTCTAATGAAGCCAAATTTTCTACCGGTCGAAGGTAACGGTCTTCCGAGCTATAGGCACGGTGTCAATCGGCGCACACTATCGTAATCGATGAGAAATCAAACATTATAGGGGCGAATTCCCGCCGGAGGCTAGTATGTCAGCTGTCAAACTTCGGACTCTCTCCCTCTCATACGGGGAAAAGTGCGAGAGGAAGAGGGACAAACGCCTTCTCACCTGACACGTTACATTTTTTAATTTTTAAAATTTTATTTTGTTACTAAACAATCACAGACAAAAGGATACTAACTATAATACAAAAAAGATAAAAATATACCTAGGTAGACCAATTGCCCTTTCACATCGTGTTTAATCGAATGACCAAAACATAATGTTTTATGGAAATGTGACATACACACAATGTTTAAGTAAATATAACACACATATAAAAGAAAAAAGTGAACACAAATATCTCAAGGACAACCTTCTCTTGAACCCATCTACGGAGCTTCCGAAGATATCCATACCTTCAGTGTTTTCCCTGTGTATCACATTGTACTCTCTGCATTGACTAAGTTGTTTTACTTCGAAAGTAAATACAAAAAGTAAATAGAATGTCGTCCACTCGTTGCGATGTATTACAGAAAGGAAGTGTACTAGATTTTTTGTTTGTTTTTTGAAAAGGTAGACGTTAAGGTAAGTATGTTGTATGTAAAAGAAACTGGAACATTTTCATCTGTAAATGTTTTTGTATTGAATAAATTAATAATAATATACCCACCTGATAAAAAATAATATGTATCTACTTTCCGACTTCTCTTTTGGAATAATTTCGTCAATATAAGATAATAGATGGTAAGCACGACACGGTTATTTACTCCTTGGCGTTTAATGTTACCGAAGGTTGTTTTTCTACCAAGGACAATCGCGTGTCGTTAGTATCTCTTGGTATTTACTTGGCCCATCACTCATCTCCAATCACCGTCTAAATTGATTTCTTCAACCTTCAGTTGTTAACGTGATTAGTGCTAGCGCAAATCCAGGCGGTCCCGAATTCTGAAACGTCTGCCTTTTAATATTTTAAGTTGGTTTCCTTTGCGGTTTATAATGTAGCCGTTGACAAAGCGAAATTGGAGATTTTTGACAAAAATTGTTACAACGATCTTTTATTTTGTATCTTTGCAAAGTTATGCAATGACATAGTTAATTCAAAATGCTTCTCATTTGGAATCCATATAAAATACTATTGAAGTAAAAAATCTGAAACTATGTTTTTTATTCGTAATTCCTAAAATTATTTGGAATATTATATAATTATAATATAATAATAATCTCGGTAGCCAATCGTCCTACCTGCTTCACCACAGAGACCAGATACCAATAAAAGCCTCACCCTTTCCCGAGTTTTATTACTCCATGTCTATTCATATATTATATTTAACTGTCAACAAATATGTAAATAACTGTGCTGATATTATTGTATAGTTGCTGTTTTCTTTTAAATAAAATAAGTCATCCCTTTTCCCAATCTTTTTTTAGAGACGTTAGTAACAAATACTGCTTCTGGTTCATTGACCAGATACCTGCCATTTTTCCTGTATGCTTATCTTTCTGTTTCGTTCCATTTCAGTCCAACAAGACAAGCGGATCCGCGGCGCCGCCGACGCCGCCGCCCCCGGCCGCGGCCATCGTGCCGCGCGCGCGGCGGCGGAGCGCTGGGGGCCCCGCCGGCGCTCCTGCGGCGGGACCGCCGCCAGAACAGCTCACGGTTCAACCTCACCCACCAACAGGGAGCTCACGGAGCTGCCCCCCCTGGCAGGTTGGTACAGATTTATGTCATATTTATTTCATTATCATTTCATACCCGCTCATTGTGTAGAGTAGATATATAGCTTCTACTAACTGCTTTCAAGCCAGGACGCCAGTCCCCGCGCGTCTCCTCAAGTTAGGTCCAAAACTTGATGCCTTGTAAAATAGGTAATCATGTTTACTCCGTAGTAACGATTCAAGTATCCTACAATGAGTAAAATTGACAATCTCCCACTACCCCTAAACGAAGTATTTCCATATTATTAATATTGAAGTATTTCCAGTTCACTAAAAGCGTGTTTCTTCTGTGAAATTTTTAAATAGGCTAAATTCCTTGTAACTGAAAATCAGTACTAAATTTTGTCGAATTGCAATTTTCATGCACAATACACGATTATATTGAAATGAAAAATTTTCAGTTAGAAGTGGTGGAGGCTTGTCAATTTTATTTTGAAATATTACCAGAGGCTGTGGTCACTTGGCGGGCTCCGAATTAAGTTTGTAAGCCCCCTTCCTCTGCCCCCAACTTGATTCTTACTATTTATTGTTTTAGTATTCGAAAGAAAAGGGTTAGCTAATAAATAGTAATAAAAATATATGTAATTTTTAAAACCCCGAGATATGCAAATTTTTTTATATTTGAAAATTACTATAAAAATATATTATGTAAGTAAGTTGTACAGAGTATTCTAATGAGAGCTGTTTTAATTACCACATTATAATGAAATAATTAATTAATGATAATTTTCTTAGTTATGACATCCCTCTGCAGAGAAGAAACCTTATTTTTTCTACCGCGAAAATAAGCTTAGCGCCTTTTCTAAAGTATAGGGGTAGGAAAAACGGTTTGCGTCTCGGCTTAAAGGTTCCACAGTCGTTCTCGCAGCCGCCCATAGGTGGCAACGATTTTTCATTTTCTGGCATAAAAATTAGAATACAATATTAGGTTTGTCGATGTACACGACTTTCTAATTTTTAGAGAGAGTTTATATACTTTTTCTCATGTTTTTATAAATATGTCTAAATTGACCCTTAATTACTCCTTTAGGCTTTGTTAATATATAATTGTATGTTATATTTATCCTCGAGAAACTAGTATTACAGTTATTCTTTTATATAAATTAATTACATCTTTCGTGTCTTATATTAGATATTACCCGTACTAAAATAGGCACGTTTATTATAATTTAAGAATTAAACATTGATAAAGACGCCCCTATAACATGTGTGCGCTCAAAGTACGAGTAGGGAAGCGAGTTACCTTTAGCAAATCGAATTATCATTGAACTAGTACCTATATGAACTAAATAACTAGTTTTTTTTTACACATCAGTAATTCTACTCCAGTCGGTCCGATACCATTTTTTTTAAATAAGGTAATAAAAAATAAACTTTAAAAAACATTAAAATCTTAAACTCCGTGAAACTCTGGCCAACGAAATTTTAAAAACATAGAATCTGAAGCTAAAGGTGTATTTTGTCATAATATGAGTTTTAACTAGGTAAAATTTTAAATTATACGAATATATTATTGCCAAAGTAAAAATGGTATCTTCTGGAAGTAGTATATTTATAATAAAAAAACTTCAATGTTACGATTTATTTTCATTTTGATAACATTCCCGTTAGTAATAATTACGTTTTTAATAGCACATGATGATTTAATCAGTCGATTCCAATGAACAACTGATAATGAATAAATCGTATTATTACCATCAATCGGTTATGCGTTGTGCCCATCACTATGGGCGAGTATCCCATTATAGATTACAAACTAAACTCACTACGATAACTGGTAACTAGCAGTAGATAGGTAATGTAGGGATGTGTGATTACTTTTTAATTAAAACAACAGCTGGCTAACGATCACCCACCGCTGTTACAGAGCCTCCTTGCCCGCCGCAATGCCCTGTTTCTATGGCAGCGGACTGGGTGTAAACTTTCAAATTACATAGCGCAACTTACGGATTATTAGGCTAATATCGTAATTTGGTGGTGCTGTAACATCACGATATTATTAATTGCTTCCACGGGGTTTAAAGCCCCTCTTCCCATTATCGTTTCACGCGTCTATATCGTCATAGCGTAAATGTCACTTGAATTATGATTAAATAAAACACTGTTATGTGTTACTTATTGGTATTTTTTCTATAAAATAGAGAATTTACCTACACTACCTGGTTTCGGGAGTAACGTTCTCCATCGACTGGTGAAAAGACACGAAACCAGGTAGTGTAGGTAATTCTATTTTTATATAGATAAAAACCAATAGTAACACATAACAGTGTTTTATTTAATCATAATTTATTATGAAGTGTTACAAAGTGAATGCCGAATCAATCAACAAAATAAATGTCACTTATTTGATTTTAAATTAATGCAAGCTAGTTTTAATCGCGTTCCAATCAAATCGCCGAACTTAAAAACTGTTTTATAAGCACTAGAAGTATTTAGAATATACATTATTAAATAAGATTCAAAACTAAACTATATCTGTACTTAATAATTAAAATGTTAACAAGTACTTGTATGTGGTCATGTGAAAAGTCGGAATAATCGGCGTGTGTGTGCATTGAGGAATAGCATTAGGAAGCTAGCCAGAAATAGAGTGGTGTGGCGTACTATGCTCTCTGCCTACAACTTCGAGGAAATGGCGTGATGGTTAGTTAGTTTGTTATTTCTGTAGCTTTGGCTGTTAACTAAAATAGTTGAATTTGGTCAAATATTTGATCGATTAGCAACCCCGCTTGTATTGCCATAGGCTCGGCTTGGTAATATTTCAATCCCCCTTTTCACATTTATATAATTGGGGCCTTGCGTGATGACGTACACTTTAAAAAAAGGCACTTCCCGCTCTTATTTATGACGTTTCCACTATTTTACACATTTATTGATCCGACCTGCCGCCATATTGAGGACGCCAAACATTATTCAGGAGGAGGAATCGATTTAACTACTCGACTATTTTTTTTATCATTTAACAAATCAAAAGAAGATAGAAAAAATTCCAATCCCAATGTGCATTCATCGATTCGTCATAGAACTGAAGTAGGACAGTGGTTTTGTGTGCATTAAAACATTGTGATTTTTTCCCACGTAGGTAACGATTTAATGATTATTTCATTATACCTATTTCTGTTTTATTGAAAATTATTTGTTATTAGTTTACAAAATCGATGATAACATTACGTTTATTTATTTACACCCAGAGAGCACTAACAAAACTTATATCATAATCTACCAAAACAATTCTCATAAATTAAAAATATAAAATAAAGATAAAAGAAATAAAGCTAAATTAGTCACAAGAATAAACAAGAAGATAAAGTAATGACCATAGTTAAGACGAAACTAAGCTCTACTTTAAATATTAGATAAAAAATAAACACATAGAAAAAATAAGCTTTAAACATATGACTAAGCCTATGTTTCTTTACTATATTTCTATATTTCTTAACGGAAACATTTTTTCTACCAGTGAATAGATTAGAATCAGGATTATTATTATTACTTATAGTTACAAATTGAATTTATGCTAAATAGCCGTTTCGATTCGGCGAATACCGCCGAAATTTTCCGCCATTTTCAGCTACTGAAATTTATGTTAATTCAGTTTGATGCCTGTGATCTATGAAGGCCTGTATTAATTTTTTTTATGGGTTGTTTAAAGATAAAAAGTGCGTAATAATAGTAAGGTTTTTTTTAGAAATGAAAAACTTAGATCATACGAGTTTTTCCTTTTCTTTATTCCTCTCTAATTAGTTGCCCGTTCTTCAAAGGGAGAAAGAGTAGAAATAATTTCGGTCGAATAAACTATGATTTTTAACGAGGACATAAAAACCCTGTCGTAGACTCTTTATTTGTGCTTTATTAATCGTTCTTGATAGATTTTCCGATAGAATAATAAATACACACCTATTTTGCTTCTGCTCGTGGACTCCGTTCTCCAAGAACAACGTCTTCCACTGTCTTCTGTCCTAGCAATTAGACGTCCGTTCATAAACATACATTTTATTTACGTGTTCAGACTTGTCTCCCTCACGTTTTTACGTCACACTATCCCTTTATTTATGAACAGTGTATAGTCAGCATAAAAACCCGCAAATATTTTCGTCCGATCGAAGCGTTAAGGCAACTAAATCCTATAATAATATATTGTAAAGATTTTCTAAAGAACTATTTGTATCTAAAGAACTATATATATATAAGTAACCATGACACGAATTCGTACTGCATTCGTAGTTCGTAGGATATCTATTTTAGGAGGAGTTCTAGTTATTTCGTAAATAAATATTTACTGCTCATTTGACCTTCCGTGAAAATAATAATCACAAAATATATAAAGTAAGATTTTTAACAAAAGTTAGAAAAAGTAGTAAATAAAAGTAGTGGATTTCTTATTTTCTTCCTTTTCTTTATCCGCGCTAAATGGTTCATAAAGCACTTCATGGATCGTAATATTATTTAGATACTTTTATAGTAATTATATTTTCACATATTCAACCCTTACTTTTTCTAAACTTTTTTTGTCAGTAGCATAACATAAAAACAAGTTTAAAAAATTATCCGAATTTCCCTTTTTTTTTTCTTTTTGAAATACATTGCCAATTTTTCTGACGGAGTATGCAGAGAGGATAAAACGCCACACTACTTTGTCCTGGCACATTTCCTCTGCTTCATCCACTTACATACACCACACGCCGATAATTCCGACTTTACTAAATCGATAAATTTGTACATATACTAACCCTTGATAAAGAGACACGCGTTGCCTTGAAACCGATCGGGAGATTTATTAATAAAAAGTAGTTAAAAACAAAGTGTTTGTTTAAAAAGTTTAAATAATATTGTTGAATATTGTACCTTAGGTCCTAGTCTAAAACGTAAAATGATTGCCGGTACAAAATATTGAATGTTCTCTATCCATGTTTAGATGAATGATTCTACGCATTTTGGAAATAAATATACGCATGTTGATACTTTTAATGTGAATAAGTCGGGCCTTTTTCAACTATTTTAAGACGGAAAGGATTCAATTTGGAAACGTGAAATAGGTGATTTGAATTAAAATGAATATTTTAGTATTTGTGTTTTTCCTTGTATTCAAATCTATATCTCCGGAGCTTTACTGTCTCTGTTGAGATTTCAATAATGATTGATCCAAGCCCAGTATGAGTATAATCAAGTAATTTGTCTACAAGTATTCGTACACATTCAAAATATTTCTATACTAAGCCTTTTGCGTTCTATTGTAAATATATAATATTGTTTTAATTATATTATTAACAGTTTATTTGTCCTTTTTTTATACAAATGAATTTGTTCATACATACATGTGAAAGGCACTAAGTGACATTTATTTAAATAATTATGTAATTGGTTTTCGCTCCCAATAATTCCGTGAAATGTTTGCATCCGTGTATACTACACACTACACCCCGCAAAAAATGCATCTATGAATCGTTCATTCACTGCAGTTGTAGAGGAAAAGTCTCTGACCACCTGTTTTCACTACTGATACCAGTATCTCTAGTAAAATAACATGCTTCTGAGTAAAACTGCTATAAATACTCAGCAGATCATTACAAATTATTAAAAACTAGCAACACACAAAAATACTTTAAAAAACACACGAATACAGATTGGGTTTAACCTTTCGAAGTATAATTCCCGCTTTAGTTTTCCCAGCCTTTAATGTTTTCTTTGATTTTCTTTATTTTTTGCAATTAGCTTATCTGTTTGTATAATCCGTGTTTATTCGGCGGCTTTGAACTGCAATTATTAGCTTCTGATTATTTACGGTGTAATTTTCATGTTTGTAAATACGATGTTTTTTCCCTTCAGTTTATGGTTTAGTCCAGATACTTTAAAGGTGCAAAACATTGTTTACATTCGATGTTTGTGTTAACTGTTTCCAAAGACTACCGGATAACATGTGTAAATATGGACGTTTGTTTTGTTAAGCTCGCGGAGCTTCATTAGCGTGGAATATTTTTTTATACCGTTTTGTTTTTTATCGATACACTAATTAACGGCCATTGCATATTTTGTTTAAGTGTAACATAAAGGTTTAATATAATTACTCCTTTCCATTACGTCTTGAATTAATTTTGACCGTAATGTTATTACTGTAGTGTTCCCATCTCCACAAAGTTATTCTAAATCTCTCTAGGAAAAGGTCGATTATATTCCGAAGCACTTAAGTCTACCTTTTCCGTAGTAAAGACAACATAATTGGTGATTTTCTCCCACGCGGCACTAACGGGCGGCTTTTCCTTTTGTCCTCTTCCCCTTAGAGTTTTCGAGTACGAAATTGTTCTGCCGTCAATCGGCAGCGGCTGGCGCTTCTAGGCCGGGAGGGGCGGAAGAGCGGAAGTGAGGGGGAGGGCGCGCTAGAACCGCCGCTATCGATTTTCCCGCCCCCGCTTGCCTCAGTAGCGGCCAAACCCAAACACAGGCCGCTTCGATTCAATCTCCTAGCATCGCGCCATTGCAACGACTTGCCGACTGTTAGCGAGTTCTGTGTCGGTTCATTTACACCCGACTTCCGGTGATTTGGAGCTCGCGTATAGTCGCGAAAGCTGCTCTTATTTTCTTATGGACAGTGTTGCAAAAAGTGGAAGTTAATCGTCGCGTACTAATTCAATCGATACAATCGAACGTCAGGATTTCCCGAAGTTCGTTAACCCGCTGAACCTTCCCGAATGTGCAATGGTACATACTGGTCTGACCACCTACGCCGGGTTAACCCGTGCGATGTTCTTCAGGGACAAGGACAAAGCCAATAACGGAAAGGAGAAGAAGCAGCAACAGAGCCAGGCGGGAGGATTCGTCCCCAAGAGCGCCGTCTCTCCGCTCGGTATCCCCAAATCCCCGTCCTTCCACTCCGGGCTCGACCTCGTGGCCTCGGACCAGGACAACAAGCGTTCGGAGACCATCGCGGACTTCGCGCGCTCCTTCCGATTCGCGAGCTACGGCCTAGACTGCGAGGAGTTCGCCAAGAAGGACTTCTCGTCGGTGATGAACGGCGGTCAGCCGCAGCAAGCTCCGCTCCAAGGGAACATGACGAACGGCGGCCGACCGCAGGCGGGCGGCGGCAGCGGGCCGCAGGCGGGTGGCGGCCCGCACTCGACCCCCGCGCAGGAGATCTACATGAGGACGAGAGACAGGAACTTCTACCACACCAACGTGCAGGACTTGGTGCAACTACCCTACCTCAGAGGTACCTACCTCCCACCTACATACACATACACCTAATTATAATGAAGTCTTCTTAATGGATATCTTATGTCTATATTATTGACCGTGTACATCGCCTTATCTTTATTGAATTTTGATAATGTACATTGCTCTAATTATTGTTTTGGTAGCCATTCTGCGTAGTAGTCTATAGTAAGCTGTACATTGATTTTGTACCCTATCGTTAAATGCATCAATCATGTTTGTAGTCTACACAATTCAAACAAAATCACCGTACAAGACTCGATGTATTACTATATCTATCTTATTGACTCGATGTGTTTGCACAATCTGCCAATATATTGTGATAATTGCCCGATGTTACTGATTCAAATTCCCGTGCTTATTATTATTTATGTAAAAATACATTATATATGTAAAAAAAATCGCAGTCTGCAAAAAACAACCCAAGTTATCAATTTCCCGATCACAACTACAGCTGCGTTTTTTTTTTATAAAATTTCATGGAAAGTTTGGCTAGCTATATATATTTGTCTGCTGATAAAAATTAGCAAAGATGTCCAACACATTAGACTGTTGATTTCCAAATTGTCTATTTTTTATGTTTCCACTGTGTTTCAAGCCTAAATAAAATAATTTCAAATCAATACTTATTACAAAATTTTGAGTATGTCCAAATACCTGCACACAAATCTAGATTTTTTCCCGTGACGGGAGTAGGTATATTTTTTTAAATATCTCTACAGAGGTGGAGAAGCTATTTTCAAACTCGGTAATATAGTTCAAGCGTAAAATAAAGTAATTGGCTAAAAATACTTAACTTCACTGTCAAAACATAGTTGGTCCAACTCGAACGTGGATGGTTTTAGAACACGTAGCATATAAAGAAAATATTTTTTTTTAGATGGTTTGGATTTTCGCTGATAAGCGGAATGAGGAATGTTGTAATACGTCAAGTGGCCACTTAACCCAGCCAATGACAGGCCATGAGCCCTGTAAACGCTTGAATACCCATATTCCCGAGTTTGAAAAAAGCTTCTTCATCTCTGTAGACATGTGTGAGCAAATAATTATAGGTTTCTATTATTGTCCTCATGTTGCTTTATGTTTAGGTTAGTAATGGGCGTCACAGCCGTCGTTTTCTCGTATAAAAATCAACAAAATAAAGTAAATCTTAATCAACGTGAAAATATTCCTTTTTTGAATTTCGTGTTTTAGGTCAGAGTTTATATTGATGTCGTCTTCAGTAGGTACGCGGGAATTGTCAATACCATGTTGGCAATAAACCACCCCCTTCGTTCATTAGTTAGCCAAATACTATTAACCCCGATTACGTGAAGTAAGGGGCGCGGGGTGGGTGAGCCACGAAAACCATCAATTTTCATTGACATTGTGTTCCTTCCGTGTTCTCATTTTTTGACATCGGTTTCAAGGTTTTTAGTTTATGGCTGCACCTGATTCCAGCGTTACACATTATGGTGTTTTCAAAATCATTTTCCGGATTTATTGACAGCCACGAAGCTTCGAAAATCATTTTCCGGATTTATTGACAGCCACGAAGCTTCGAAAAAATTGGCACATATACTTCAAACTATCTTCTAGGGAAATACGTTTATCGATTTTTTAATAAATGACTTCTATGAAAAAAAGTTACGAGTAGTCCTAATTTTTTGTTTTTTTTCTCTCATTTTTCTGGTTAAATAATGGTGGGAGCAAAATAAAAAAATGTTAGTAATAATAGAGCACATCAAGTTCATTTAGTACCATGCTATAAGTATAGGGCAAAACACGTTTTTTCCGGCCCTTTTACCCTTCATGGACAGATTAATTTTGAAAATATGCTACCCAAAAACTGTTACTGAAACGTTTCTTGTTATCTACCCAATATTTGCAAACTTCGAGGCGGTCAGTTAGGCTCAAGACCTCTGCAGAGCTACAGAGCTCTGTACTCATAACCGTGTTTTTGTACCTTGTAAAATAACAGACATAAAGACCTTAATGTAGCCGGTCTCAAAACTATCAGTTTTTACCTTTGACCTTTAAAGGGTTAAATTTAGATCACATTTACCCTATGTCAATGAAATAAAACAAAGTTTTCTAGGCTAGTACATATTCTAGTTAAATATTCTGGATAATTTGATAAACCTATCCCTGTCTATCTCAATCATTTCCGATTAACTAAAATCGTGTTTTCGATATGAAAATTGCGATATTTTTCTAAAATTTTACACTAGTTTTTAGTAAAAAGTAATTTCACGTATACTTTTCAATGAAATTTTAACTAGTCAGCTAAAGTTTAGTTTCATATAAGGATCTCGGACGTTAAAATAAACAAAAATTTGAATAATTCTGTTTGAAAATTAATTACCTTATAAAATGAAATTGCAAGCCTTTTCGTATTACTCTATTGAGATATAAAAGCTTAAATAGTGCTTTGAAATATTTGGATCTTAGCCAAAAAGGTGTGTCCATTAAAAATATACTTTTAGGCTGCTGGTCTGTACTGATAGTACAATTTACAAAATATCAACAAAAAGCCATTATTTCACTGTTTTGAAGTACAAAATAGTGAAAATGTTCAAAAATATATTTTGGAAATTCCGTGTTGCAATTTTGGCATATTTTCCGTCGTGCACATTGCAATAAAATTTGCATGAACGACGCTAAATCTGTGAAATCAGAAGTAATGTATCGCAAAAATGATGTTACTGAGAAAAACGATTTGTTCCGGTCTCATAACATAATGATTTGTTGTTATATATTTTTATTTTGTTATATTATCGCTTCACAAATTGATTGTATAACAAAGAAAAGAAAAACAATGGCTTCCATAGTACAACATACATATTTATCTGCTGAATAAGATTGTCTTAAGATTTTCAGGTTCAATTTTTTCTTGGGGTTAATTGTAATAATATTGACTGCACTCGAAAAAGTTAGCTTTTGGGAAATCGCAAAATGGTTATTTTATTTCAGTACTGTTTCATTGAAATTGTTTTTTTAAAAATTGAATACCTCGACATAGGAAAGAGTTAGAAACGTGTTTCTTGTACAGAAGTGAGGCGGTTGGTGTGAGTTATGAGTTATGATATTCTCAGTTCATTTTCGACTAATTAAGACTTAATGCAGTATATTATTCATGGTGCGATATGTACATGCTATTATTTCTTTATAGATTAATTTATATATCTTTATCAGACCTCCAAAATTGTTGGATTTACTATTATGGTTGGTTGGAAGATTTGCTCAAAAGTAATAGGCCCACCCTTGTACACTTGCTATGTAATTGTACATTGTACATTGTACATGAAGTTTAAAATAAATTAATAAATAATTATTATATCGGCTTTGAAGCTAAGTTGATTTTCCTGAAATCGATGCAATCGATCGCCGAGTGCAAGGCTGAGTAACCATTATTGACAAAATTAAGAAAGGGCTTTTACGATGGCTTGGTCATCGAATGAGTGATGCTAAAATAAGTTTCGCAAGTGTGCTAGAAGCCGCCGCGTAGAAAAACATATGATTAGTACTTGAAAGTGGTCATGTAAAGTCGAATAATCGGCGTATGTGCATGAGAAGATGTATGAATCGAAGCAAAGGAAGTCTGTCAGGACAGAGTGGTATGGCGTTCTAACAAGTTAGTTTAGTTAAATTCTGAACAAAAATATTTACTGTCAAATATTTCCACATGCTCATTGATGCGAACGGTGTTCATACTTTCTGCAGTCGATCGCCGAGTATTGGTTTACATTAGGGTTCTGCATCTCGCAATCCGCGTAGATATAATATATAACATATATAGACTTATAGATCGGTCAAAATAATCGGCCAACAAAGGTCTTTGGTTGACGATGATTATACTTGATTGAACGGGCGACTTTCTGATTACTCGAGTTTACGGACTGAGAAATGAGTATAAACAACAATAATATCGAATCTACCAAATAATTTGTCCAATTATTCCGGCCAATCATTTAGTCTTTCATCATAACTGACTGATCTCACCCCTTGTGTGACGATAAGTTGTCACCAGTTACCACCAATATACTGAAAAGTCAATAGTTCTGTTTACATCTCTGTGTCAAGGATTTTACCCGCCCACGGCTGTTGGGTCAACGTGTCAGTATTAAATATGTTTTTTTTTCATGCGTATGAATTATATGCCGTCGACACTGAAAATTACACACAAAAAACTTACCTTTGTTGACAAATGCCTGAATATTTTATACTATCTGCATCTTTTAATAATTTCAAGAATTTACCGGTTTTTAGCCTAAGTTCTATGGAATTCTGAAATATCTACTTCAAGACGTGAAAGTAAACTGGATTTAATTTTTTTTTGAGAAGCGCATCATTACAAACACGACTTTATGCTCGCCAGAAGTCATTTTGGATTATATTTTACCACACAAAGATGTCGGTTCCATCACAACCTGTCGGAAACAAGTGCTGACGTTTTCTCCTTCTGACGACTCTTACAGAGTAGGAATAGGGTTCTTCCCGATAGCATAAATATCCTTGAAAACGTTATAAATATTTAAAGTATATTTTTACAATTCCAACGATATAAAATACAATGATCAAAATTGTTGTTTTCATTTATAAATGTATGTTTTAAAAACACGAAATTACGAGTGACTTTTAACGCCCCGTTATTGGCTAATGACGTCATACCCGTCCATCATGAAAGGCGGGAATCATTACGAAGTGAGCGCCCATATTGATGTGTGACGTCACACCGCATGCGCGCCAAATGGAGGATTTTGCGAGCGATTTGAAAAAGCGCTATTTCAAACCGCGCTAGAAAATTCATATGACATCGTAAAACTTTAAAAAGAAATCCCTTGATATTGTTATTTTTCCATTTTCATTATCATTTTTTTTAAATAAAAAATCGGAAGAAACCCAATTCTATAAAAAATTGCATTTAATAACTTGTGGGTTGTTTTTACTGCGTAAATAGATTTTCATTGTGTATGCATAGTCGTTACCATACATTAATATTTATTTTCGTATAATTCTTTTGCTAAACTTTATAATTCTGAAATATCCAAAGAAGTATAACAGTTACCATTTATTGTGTAGGAGGGTAGTTTACGTGCTATTTGTAAATCCTCCCCATACGCGTAGCGTCGGTTAGTTAATAATTTAGGTCTAAATTAGCATTATGCAAAGAGGTCCCAATCGCCCATGCTCCCCTAACTTAGTAAGGGTTGGTATGTGATATTTTTACCATTTGCTACCCAAAACGTGACCCCAAAGGCGCCAGGTCAACTAAAGGTCACTGGATAATTTCAACTCTACGTTTTTCCCCATTTGCTATAAAATATTCTAACTCTTATATTAGACAAACATTTTTTAAACAGATTAATGTCATATTATCTTACGTTTAAGTCAAAAATCCACAAGAGTGTGTAACTACACTAAGTCAAAAAAAAAACTATTAATGTTTGAAAAATAATGGTTCGCTTTTATTTATCATTTTAAAAAACAAATATATTTATGAATTTTGTAAGTAATGTTTGTGGTATACAGGGTGTAACAAAACTCGATGAACAACCTGAAAGCTGGTAAATCTACATCGTATTTGGAGGCGATTGTGTAATATGACTTTTTAATCTGAGCTTGAAAATAAATAAAAAAAAATCTCACAAAAGTTTTCACAAGTGAAATTGCTCTAATTCTTATTAAAACGGGTTTTTTCATTTTGTTTTCTTTATGGATAGTATTAATTTGATTAAATACTTCATATTTGATAACAATTTGCAAAAAAAATCGAAAAAAAAAACATCACTTCACACTCAATTTTCTCGAAAACTAAGGGTCTAATAAAAAAAAAAAATCTATAAAATCGACTCCAAATATTATGTAAATTCACTGGTTTTCCGCTTGTACATCGAGTTTTGTTACACCTGTATAATGACTATTAGTTTTTTTTTCATAATTAAATTTCAGAAATTCTCTTATATGAACATAGTATGTGAAGATAAATGAAAGAGAATCTTTACGACATCCAATTGGAAGATTTTCACGTATTCCATTATTTGTATTAGATTCTAAGCGGCGCGGCATCTTCCATTCTGCTGTCTGTCTGTCTAGTATAATCTAGAATTTACATTGATGTTGAATTCATTTCTATGCACATAGTCTATCGTTATTAAGGCAATGCATTCAACTACATGAAATGCATAATGCATTCATAAAATGAAAAACGTCTCGCGATTTTTTACCTACAGTATTTAAGAAACATGTTTTGATAAAAAAAAATCGGCATCAATATTATATATCAATAACATTATTATTATTTTTTTACGTTCTTTCGTCCTTGAAGAATTTTTATACGAAAGCGACGACATAAAAAAATATAAAAAATAATATTTTATTTCATGGAAAATTTCTTTTGTAATAAGGATGATAAATAACTCGGTCTATTTCTAGCTTATCTAATTGTATTGAGAGGATGCGTTGCCACGTGACCGCAGCCGTTCCTCCATTAACCGTAGTCCTTGGTTTTCTTCTGGTCAATATCCAAAACTGGAAGGTAGCACTAAGAGCAATTATTTTTTCCCCAAGAAATAAATAAATAAATGTAAAAAAATCATTGCTTTAGTGCTACATTCCAGTGAGAAAATCGCGGACTACGATTGGATGGAAAAGCCGCCGCGGATCACGCTACAGAGCATGCTTTTAAACAATCAGAAATTAATTTAATCTGATTTAAAAAAAAAAAACATAGGGTAAGGTTACAAATTAATTTTAAAAATTAAATATATTGATTCATATTTTATAATTATTTTATATCATCTCTAATTGTAATTTTGAGTAAAAATGTATGGTATTTTAAGAAGTAAATACGAAATATTGCTTTTCTTGGCTTAATTTATTAAAATGTTTTTAAAAAAAATTTATAGGCTAAGATACTTAACATTAAACTTAATAGGTACCTGAATTTAAAATAGGTAGTAGGTAGAGCAACAAATTAATGCAGTTTAAAAATCTACATGTAAGATTTGAATAGGACTATGTTTAATATTAATTGGGATTATAAACTGATTAGGGCTTTGTATGGTACACATTTATGTGCAAGGGGAAATATAATATATAGATATAGGTGTGCCTCAGGGGCGATGATTAGGCCCAACATTAAATATTATTGATTGATTTTGGCATTAATCATCTGATTGATGACTGATCATCTTACCTTCATGTAATAAAATGATCAAGGTACACTGCCCTTGGTGTACCAATGCAGTGACAAGGGAAAGCAGTAGCAGTAGTAATCTGACCGTTTCCTTTACTCCTTCAGATGCCTCCCCCAATGACCGTGAAGAGCTGTTTATCCAGAAGCTGCGGCAGTGCTGTGTGCTGTTTGACTTTGCGTCGGAGCCGCTGTCCGACCTGAAGTGGAAGGAGGTGAAGCGGGGGGCGCTCATGGAGATGGTGGAGCTGGTCACTCTGCAGAGGGGGGTGCTCACCGAGGCCATTTACCCTGAGGCTGTCAACATGGTAACTTAACCACTCATCAATCTAATCTAACCTAGCCATCAAAAACATCCTCTACCTAGCCATCTTTTAAGTTTAAAATAATAATCTAAGCAACAGAAGATAAAAAAACATATTCTAAAAATTATTTAGTTAAAAGGTGGATGTTTCTCTTGTGTAACGCGCTGTTGCATCACAGTTCCCGAAATTTTTTTTTACCATAGACCTTAAAGGGTTAAGAGCCTCCACCATGTGACTCGCGGCCGCTTTCCATACAAAAGTATTCATTGAATTTCTCCCTAGAATTTAACAATAGAGCAATGATTTTTCCACACATTTTAGATATCGTCCTGATGCGTGTTTGCATCGTCTTATTTTTAAAATTTTGTATTTGTTAATGGAGATAAATAAATAATTAAAAAATAAGACAATACAGACAAGCATCTGGTCGATAATATCAAATATTATTGAAAACCCAACAGAGACAGAGAAATGTCAGCAAATGTGAAACGTTCTGTGAAGTTTCATACTAATACAACTTCCAAAATTTGTCATGTATGGTTATCAGATGATGGGCGGAATGGGCAATGTTGTAATACATCAAATAGCCACTTACCCCAGCCAATGACAGGTCATAAGCCCTGTAACCGCCTAGATAATCCACATTCGTTTCCAGAGTTTCTCTGCCTCTGTTGGGATATCAATAATATTTATTTTATTTTAATTGAAACTGTAAAAATTTCAAACGAATTTATAACTAATATTTGGTTCTTGTTTTTCCAGTTTGCGATCAACCTGTTCCGCACCCTGCCCCCGTCGTCCAACCCCAATGGGCGGAGTTTGACCCCGAGGAGGACGAGCCGACGCTGGAGGCCGCGTGGCCGCACCTGCAGCTGGTGTACGAGCTGTTCCTGCGCCTCGTAGAGTGTCCCGACTTCCAGTGCAACGTCGCCAAGAAGTACATTGACCAGAAGTTCGTGCTGCAGGTGACTAACTTGCCAGGCAACTTGAAAACATTTTCGGTTCCATTTTTCAATCGTAAATGTTGAACTGTAGTCTAGAGGTTGATTTGCGGACTCCGGATTGGAACCCATAGGTTCGAATCCCACTTTAGCACAAGTTGTTTCCTGCTTTCTGGGATAATTAATTATGTCTATTTAAAAGCAGTTCCGAAACAGAAATATTTAAGTAATAACTCAAATGTTTTTTTACTTTTTTAATGGGAAAGGAAATTACTAATATTTTAAAATTTGTGTTGGGAATGAAAAAAAATTTTTATGCCTAAATAAAATGTTGCAAATTTGAATTTTCTCCCAATGACAGTACTTTTTCTTAAAAAATTCAGGCTCTAAACAGACCTACATACTTTGAAAAAAAAACATGCTAAGGTTTTATCTTTAAACAGGTGGGGTACTGAAATAAATGTGTGACTTGTTCGCAACAGCAAGAACTTTTTGTACCAGAGCTTCATATCGTTTAATGTGTCGGGCAGTAGAGCCTTAAAAGACTTTTTACATAATAATTAATATGTTGTTTTCAGCAAAAACTTTATTTAGTTTTTTTTGTCTTCTTTTTATCTCATTTACTGAAATTTCCTGTCCCTTATTAATTTCAATTTCTATATTTTTTAAATTTTAGCTATTAGAACTGTTTGACTCCGAAGATCCTAGAGAAAGAGATTTCCTGAAAACTACACTTCATCGAATATATGGAAAATTCCTGGGACTCAGAGCATATATCCGCAAACAAATTAACAATGTATTTTATAGGTGAGCACTTTCACACATCACTTATTCAATCGGACTAATGTGTTTTCCATGAATACATTGACAACTCTTAATTTATTATTTGTTGAGACTTATTTACTTACATTTGTAATATAAAGGAACTTTACAATAATGCTTGGATCAACATACACATTTTAATATTCTACTTACGATTTTCATCATTACATAATATATCAATCCTTCAGTCAACCAAAAATTTTGACAAATCAAAAAATTATGTATTAAACTGTTTACATGATATTTTATAAAACTAATGAGTCCTAAATGTTTGCATACTATAATATTATTCAATGTTCATGTTTTTTTAACTATCATATCTGTCTGTATTCATAATGTATCATTGAAATATTGGTAGTTTAATGTACAAAATGACTGCAAATTCTATCTTAAGTGAGAATATCTATCTTAATTAAAATTAGTTCATATACACTTTATAGCTATTCTTTTGTTACTACTGTAAACTTTTCTTTTTGTTTGTCAATCCTTTTACAAATTAAGCCTTGGATATGCAGCTTTCTTAAACTGATCCGTCTCTAACTGATTTACATTTTTATTTTCAGATTTATATATGAAACTGAACACCATAATGGCATAGCTGAGTTATTAGAAATTTTAGGATCAATTATCAATGGTTTTGCGCTACCATTAAAGGAAGAACACAAGCTATTCTTATTACGAGTAAGTCTTATCCGTAATGTTTTTACTAGCATTAAGTTTTTATTTTATTTTTTAACTATATAGGAAGCTCACTTGACCAAAGCCATGAAACAAACTCTACAACTATTGCTTTCAATTCCAATCACATTTCTAAAATCTACCATCTTTACCAACATTGCCGTATTGGCGACCAAATTAATAGTTGCCATAATGTGGTATATTTTAATTACATGAACACCATTTTTTAGCTTTTTTCTTTACCTGATAGCGCTTTAAAAATACATCACTGCCTTTAAATGATTTAATTTGAATCAACTGTGTAAATGTTTTGATGAAATGAAATCAATATTTTTATTCAAAAGCTTATTGATTTGGTTTAGTCATCTTCAGTTTCTAAAACATTTTGTGAAACAGTAATTCTCATTTACAATGTCAAACATATTTTGGATATAGGCAATGCATTCTCCTTGGTTTTTCTGCACTTTATTTTCATTCATTACTTCCGTGTTGCCTGTATTCTGTATTCATGACTTCTTATTTTACTTTTTCTTATTTTCACTGATTTTCTCATCTTTTAATTTTTTATTTTTACCAATTTTTCTTGAAATTTATCTGTTCATCCTTACATTATATTTGAAACTTTGCTGATATTCTCTATTCATCTGCCCCATCCTTTACTTTTAATTCGTAATTAATTTGTTCATTATTTTGTTTTCAGTATTCCATTTTTACAGATGTTATTTTTCATGAATTAACTCACATCCCTTATATTGTATTTTCCAGGTATTATTACCTCTTCACAAAGTGAAATCATTATCAGTATTCCACCCCCAACTGGCCTATTGTGTTGTACAGTTTTTAGAGAAGGATCCTTCATTAACACAGCCCGTCATAAGGTACAAAAGAAAATCTAATTTATTTCACTTAACGATAACATCAGATTTCAATACAACTTTGCCATACCTGTTTTGTAGATAAATTTTGAACATTTTATTTGTTTTATGTATTTGATGACCTATAAATCGTTTAAAATTAAATTTGAGGATATTATAAATATATTATCTAAATAAGTACGATGATGCCATGTGGACAAAAATGATAAACACATTTGGCAATTTTAGTTGAATAGCATAAGATTATGTAATATCATGGAACATTACTAATTTATAATAATAGTAGAGCTTTATTTATACATAATACATTCAAATTGTACGGTTGTTTTTAATTACCAAAATCATAAGGTTTTTTGTCTATCGTGAACATTTTGATCAACAGGGTCTTATCATTAAAGTGTGCGTATCACGTATGTTCGTATGCATAGGGTAGTTAACTTCTTATATCTCGCTTATTTACTATCAATATAAAAAAATAATCACACCTATCGTCTTGTGATTTTTCATTCCAATTTAATAGCCAATAAAACAAAATGTTGATAATGGCCGATTGTGGTATTGCACTTGCATAGACTAAATGAATTATTGAATTATTTTCTATTCTCCCTAGTTTTATACTCTTGTTATGTACTACAGGTGTTTACTGAAGTTCTGGCCCAAAACTCATTCCCCGAAGGAAGTAATGTTCCTGAATGAGATGGAAGAGTTACTCGATGTCATAGAACCCGCAGAATTTCAGAAAGTGATGGATCCCCTCTTCAAACAGCTGGCTAAATGTGTTTCCAGTCCACATTTCCAGGTACGTCACTTTATTTTATATCTATATTTGATGTACAATTTTCGAAATTTTTTGAGGATTCTTTACATTTTGTGGTCGGCATGAATTTGGAATTTCAACTTCCCTTTTTATTTGACTTTTTAAAAGAAATGTTTAATCATCATCGAATATAAGAATAATTTGATTGATTAGGGAAATGGTTTATCAAGATAACACCGCAATGGGCGTGAATAAATAAATAAATAAATTGATTTACCAATGCATCTTTTTTTTTTTGCATTTTATATTTTACCTACTAAACTCATAATTGTAATTTAATAACACCAGTATTTTTATGTATTATTATTAATTGTCCTGACATAAAACACAGGAAACTCCTAACTAGTCAGACCTGATAAAATACTATTGTAAATCAATACACCTTTTATTAATATTACATAAATAAATTCCAGGTGGCTGAGAGAGCTCTTTACTACTGGAACAACGAGTACATCCTCACTCTCATATCGGACAACGCGACCCACATCCTGCCCATCATGTTCCCGGCGCTGTACCGCAACTCCAAGAGCCACTGGAACAAGACCATCCACGGGCTGATCTACAACTCGCTGAAGCTCTTCATGGAGATGAACCAGAAGCTGTTTGACGAGTGCACCCAGCAGTACAAGCAGGAGAAGCAGAAGGAGCGGGAGCGGCTGCACCAGCGCGAGGAGCTGTGGGGGCGCGTGGAGCAGCGTGCGCGGCCCTCGCCCTCGCTGCAGGACGGCCTGCTGGACTCCGACCTCAGCCCCGAGAAGCTGGAGCTGGAAGCCAGAGAGGTACAAAATGCATACTACTACTACTATTCACTATTGCCTTCCTTATCCGCGCCCTATAAATACTGCGTGTTAGAATATATATACTATATTTTATTGGTTGATTGGAAGAAATTGTTAACTAGGCAATAAACTCGCCAATGTACACCACTATATTATGTACAAAAAGTTAAATAAATAAATAAATTTTATGGCTCCTTCCAAATTGTCATTAAAAATAACTCTACGAAAAGTAGGAAATAAGTTTTAGTAATCAAGAGATTCTAACCACTAAGCTACGATGTAGTTCAAAATAGGCAATAAAATCACGTAAATCATTCACTTGTTATTATCTGTCTTTTTCTGACTGTTGATCTTTTCCAGGCCAGGAAAGTTCGCAACAAAGATAAGCCGCTCCTTCGCAAGAAGTCCGAGTTGCCGCAGGACTCGTACACGGTGAAGGCGCTCATCGACCACAAGCGCGCCGACGAGTTCCTGCCCACCCCTCCCGATGTCAACAAGTGCTAGTGACTCTACCCTCCCACCATCCCGCCGCCCACGCAGTACTAACCCAGCGCCGAAACCAGTGGACTCAGTTATACGGACATCGTGCAAACATGATGACAAAGTGAATTGGTGTTCTGTGCTTGGGAAAATCTGCATTTCTGTAATGACAATCCTTGTTCAAAGAGGTCGTTGTGTTCCGTGGACTCCGTTTGCCTTAAGTGTTGTTTACGCCTAGATTTGTCAGATATGTGCGTCATGTATCATTATTCCACACTGTTAAAACACATAAAATGTGTACATATTTGTAGTATTGTATCCCCTCTTCAGTGGAGACATAGATAATGAAAGAGTTGCGCCTTTTGTTTCAATAATGAAGAAAATTATGAATTATTTTGAGCCACGTGTATTCTGGTTTTAATCTCATTATCATGTAGCGCCAATTTAGATGGTTAAAATCTCTCATTTACGTTTTTTGGCTTTGCAAATACACTTACGAAGTATCTAACTCAATAGTTTTGGATCGCTATAACTTTTTCAACCATTTATATACTGAACATTATATTTTTTCGATATTTCTGTTATAGTCCTTAATTCATTAATGCAACTTTGGAATTTTATAGCGAAAGTTTATAGAGCCTACCATTTCTTGGAGTGATGTTTGCAAACATTCATATTAAATGCGAAGGCTGACTGTATTTACGACGGAATGGATGTCGTGTCAGATCTGACATAAGACTGAGAGGGGTAAATGTTGACAAACTGTTGGATATCATTCTCTTTTTATTGTGCTAAACCTTATTTGAGATAATGGTGATGATAAAATATCGTTAAAAGTTAAAGCATATTTTAAACTTGTGATAATTCTATGAAGCTAAATATCATACATGTATAAAAATGGATTTGCGTGTTTCAGTATAAAATAACTGTATATTATGTGTAAATTTGTAATATTTGTAATTTTTTATGATAAATTTATGTATTGTATACTGAAATTTATTGTATGTTTAGCTAACAGAACATGTACAAGCTTATTTACTGGTTATTAGGATTTTTAACAAATTGTTTTCATAAATATTACTGAAAGTGTTCAACGTAAATTGTAATTTTTGAATGTTTAAAATAATGTAATTATAGTGACCTCGGCATAGATTGGAAAAATAAACAATAATTTTAGCAACAAGCCACTAATGGGAATATTACATAAAAATACACACATTTCAAACATTGAGAACTGTAGGACCGCATCTGTTAATATCCTAGTAGAAAACTATTTTTGCCATCAATAGTGATTAATTGAAATAATGTGGTCAATTGTGCAAAGTAAAGACCTCAAAATATTAATATATATTATGTCATTTAAAAAAAAACTGATTTTATAATATGTTCCCAAATATTTTCAAAGATGTTAAATTACTAACAATAAAATATTATATTTACGTATACACCCATTTGTGGTATGTTAGCATTTATATCAAAATCTCAGATAAGTAATTTAATATTTAAATATACCTTTTTTATGAATATTTTTTTTATCAAAGCTAAATTTCAGTATCCTAGTTTTCAGTGAATATTTTTCTTGGTAATAAGTATTTTCTAACATAGTATTTCTTTTTCTGTTTTTGAAATCTATGACAAAGGTAATTGAGAAATGATGTCATGCCATTATTGTTAAGTTTCAGAATCAAGTGATACGCATTAATCATGATAATTAAATATAAGACAATGTCGCAATATATCATATATACTGTACAAAATCATTGTTTTATACAAATCTAGGCTGCTAAATACATTTATACTATCAACACTTTTTGTTTTGGTCAAATTATCTGAAACGAACTACTGATATATAGTACAATATATCTACAAGTATTATTTTTGTCTGGAAGTTTTGGAAATTTAAAGTGGAGCATACCCGTAATCAGGATGTCAGTGGGATGATTGGGAAACTAGTGTTTTGCTGCAAGTCTAACATACTCGTAACTTGTGAATAAAGTTTTCATGCCATCGACATAGCGCAGATGTGCACCAGGTTGCACATTTGCGTAAGTTTTGTTTAAAATAATGTGTTATATATGAAGAGTTTATTTATTCAATCTTATTTATAATTGATCGTCTGCGGGAACGCAGCACATCCAAATTGAATTTTAGCCCGCACGTGTAGGTTCTGCCTTTGTCGTACTATCGTGGGCATTTACAATGTTAATTTATACCCGGCAATTTATGATAAAGAGCACTAATTCTTAGTGATATTTTAAAATAGAATATAGTAATTATTATTATTGGTTATTTCTAGCAACATTACAAGTTCATCATTCACACCATCTGTACTATGTTAAATTGCCTATTATATTTTGGAATTGCAACTAAAGACAGTGTACCTATAAATTGTCCTTATATCATTGTTTGATATAGGTTATCAGAAATCGTTATGATTTTCTTTAGGAAAACATTTAAATTTACAATTAATCGACTAGTAACAAATTTGTGAGAATTTATTATTGTGAGTTTTGTGTTAAGCACTCATTTTTGTTACTTTTTTACTTCTTAATTTTGATATGGTGCACACTTAGTGGCCTTTAGTCTGATTTACGCATCAAGCATGGAATATAAACGATTTATATTTTATTGGTTAACAAATAGATCGCTGAATTATTTGTATTGGTTGGTAATCGTAGGAACATTAGCCATTGTTAAAAGTATAAACTAATGTTTTAACTTATCTAATCGGTCTACTCCTATCCTAATAACCTTCTTGAAGTCACTTTTCACTATTAGATAGCTGCCATGTACAATACAAATGATTTACTAGCGAAAGGAACACTTAGATTACCTTTATTTATCAGTTAGTTCCTTAGATAAGTACTAAATTATCAAATTATAAACTTACAAGCTGTTCAGTGGAAACAATTCGTGGGCAGTCTCTAGTTATACCCTTATAAATAATATGTATGTTACTTATCTGTGTAAATAACATATTATTATATCTATGTAATTTAAAGTTAAAACACGATGACTTGTATTTCTTTCTACGGCCTTTCCTCAAAATCAATACATTATTGATTTTGAATTATTGGTGACACTTTATAATGATAATTTAATATTACTGTTGCATTCTATGGCAACATCATATTTTTTTAAAATGTAAAGCTTATGCTAAAAAAAAATATAAAAAGTTTAAACTCAATGCACCTTATTTCTTATACCTGTTCCCTCATTGGTGTGCGATGGTTTGTAAGGAATACAGAGTACAGAGGTAAGGCAACGGACGCTGCAACTTTTGGTATCATCAGACAAAGACATTTCAGCTGACTGGGCCATATCCTCATTGCGCCAGTAATATCTGTAAAGTTAAGCCATTTCAAAAAGATCGTTTTAAATCTTTTGTACAAAAATCTGCGCCATCGTTTGGTAGTTTCTGTAATGTTATAATGGTGACACTTTTTGTATGGCAGCTGATATTCTGTTGATATTCTAAAACTGTTAAATGTTTAAAAAAAAATAATTCATTAAATACATAAATTATTAGTAATAAGTAATAAGTAATAACTATCAAAATTGGTGCCTTAAACAAAAAAAAAATTATTACACACAAAGGATGAC
Source organism: Micrasema minimum (assembly GCA_022494985.1). Classification (NCBI taxonomy): domain Eukaryota; kingdom Metazoa; phylum Arthropoda; class Insecta; order Trichoptera; family Brachycentridae; genus Micrasema; species Micrasema minimum. Next base: position 29,164 of record JAGVSP010003895.1, read on the forward strand.
TAAGTAATGACCATTCACAAGATTATTTTTTGAAATATAATTTTAATAAAGCGTTAAAGTAAGAAGAGCGTAACCTAAAGCCGGGTATCCAGTATCCACGTTTACCTACTACGCTTCTGCAACTGTCGCTGGTAGTGGGTACGTTTGCGAACATGGAGCATGCAACGTTGCACGCTCCGCGGCAAGCGATCCGAGCCCTGTCGGTTTTTGGCGCGAACACAAAGAGGAGCACAGTGAGCATGTTTTGTGTTGCACCTAAAAGTGCTAATAGCGCCTCCATTGGAGCAGTTGCAGGAGCGCGGAGCGTAGTAAGTGCGCGAACATAGTGGATACCCACCCTAACGTAAGAACACTCAGGATGTAAAAAATAATTTGTTGTGATTTGATCGGAAATGGAATCTGGAAACTCCATTATGGTGTTATTGTAATGCACCACAGGGGCAAATAGGAAAGGCCCTACCTCCACCCGCACATGTTTTAGTGTCTTGGTGGACTATCTATCAGCTACGCTATTTATTATAAAGGTGGGTATGTTGAGGGGTTCAATTTTCGCATAATTTAGATTTTCTAACGGAATACCACCAACAAACAAAACACAGGAGATGCCATAGGAGATGCTAAATTTATAACAGGGCTAGTTGGTTAATATATTTTTTTTTAATTCATAGACAATATTCAATATTGTTTATGTTTCTAATTTGCACGCCATAGATGAGAGAAAATTTTCTGCCGGATGTCAAAAATGTCAGTGTTTGTTTGACAGATGTCTTATCTCTAAATATTTATTTTATGTTTCGTACAAAATATGGAAGGCATTCCGTCCGGTGACCTGCAAACGAAATATCTTAAGTTGGCCTCTGAATATTCTAAAGTAAGTATATAACTCTATTAATTTACTAGGCCTTTCTCTTTGTAGTAGTGGTCGGGATTATGTTTATAGGGATCATATTTGTGGGCGTAGTGAATCATTATCACTTAATATCTAAGTGTTTTGCCAATTTGTTAGCGTATGAGCTGTTTAATTCAATTTAGGATACACATCTACTGATTATGTGTGGATTGCTATTGGTACTGAAATGTCAATGCACTCATGGTAATCTGTTGAATTCTTTTCTCCTTGCAAAACAAAGTAATGTGTTTAAAATTTGTTATTATAATACATTTCCAAGCGTATGACTACTCGTTTTTGCAATATGTAAAATTCTTATCAGGAAACATCATTATAATAGTTTGAAAGGTCGTCCTCCATATTTTGATTTAAATATTATCTTCTCAATAGATTAGATCGCACGTACAAGTATTGAAGAAAGGTATATTTGATGAGCAAGCTAAAGGAAATGAATTCAAAGAGTTGCTGAAGGATAAAGAAAAGAGCCTCAGAAAAGGAGAGTTAGAACTCGATTCACTGAACTTCCGGAACCAGCAGCTCACTAAAAGGATCGCTGTTTTACAAGATGAGCTCGACTCACAGGTAATTAAGCATTATTTTTTTAGTTGTTTCATAGTAGTAATTCATCATCATATGGAACATATTATGGATTCCACAAACTGCCTCCAAGCCAAGCGATCGGCCGCCAGTTCCCAGGTCAGGTCATGTCCCGCAGCTCTGACGTCCAGGACACCGAGAACCGGAGGCATAGTACTAATTAATGAATTGAAAGGGAACATGTTATGCAGGAAACCATCCAAGTGACAATTTAAAAATTTGCATAATTAATTGGTGTACCTACCAATACCGTGCCCTAGGCACCATTGGGTGCGGATAAGGGAAAGTTGCAGTAGTGATTAATAAAATAAAAAACACCTTGTTTAAAACTGTAAAAAAAAAATCTTTTTATTCAATTGTAATTGAAGCAACCAAATCCGACCCTTAAAAAAGGAACATTGTGTTTTTTAAAATAGTCGTAAAAATGTATAATAAAGTAATTGTAAACGGTGTTTTCATTTCATGAATTAAATGAAACAAGTGTTTCATCCTATTTTAAATATTTTCCAAGAAATCACTTCCAACTGTATTTCAAATGTTTGTTATCCCACCAGTAGTAAATATTATTATCTTTCACTCAATTCAATCTTACCTTTACGCATTTCAGTCGCAAAAGAATAGTAAAAAAGGGAAACACAAAAATGATGAACGTAATCCAACACAAAGAGAGGAAGTGGCTAATAACCTGCTACTGCAAGAAGAACTCCAAAAGAAAATAATAGAGAATGCGCAAGTCGTTTCTCAGGTAATTCATAATGTGCATCTGTACTTTTATCCATTGTATTGTACTTATTTAATCACCTCAGCAGGCCAGGAGGTCCAATAACAGAGGGAAACAATATCACAACACCCAGGCTTGGGAACAACTTTTTACTCTTTACGTATCGTGAGTCTAGTGTCTTAGCCATTGCGCTATGGAGGTCGCCATATACTTTAATACTGTACAAGAATGGTAACCGATCAGTGCCTTTGAATTATTGTACAATACAGTAAACCTCAACATTGAAACAGTGAAATAAAAAAGGTTCGTTGCCAATTAAAAATCATTTATTGAATCTAGATTTTGACCTCTCTTGGCCATAGTTTAGGATAATATTCAATATGTTTCAGGGAGTTTCTAAATCCCAGTTATTGCTTATTAAGCAAAAGGTATTGGAACTTAGCTGCCTGAAATATTCAGTAGATTTAAATTACAAAATTTACACCATTTAAAGAGTTTGCTTGTTTTTATTTCACTGCAATTAAACTAATTCCCTCTTTAAGATGGCTGACAAAGATTTCGAATTGTCCCAACTGAATTTGCGGCTTGAAGATGCAGAGAGACAACTTTCAGAGGTGGAAACGAAATATAAATGTGAAACATTAAAATTAAGAAGCCAAAATCAAGAACTACTGATGAGTTTGGGAACAGTTTCCAATAGTAGAGATAAGAATAGTATGTCTAATCAAAATGCAAACTACAAACAAAATCAACTTCCTAGTTTAAATGGAGATTTCCTTTCTGAAGCTGGGAGTTTGGTAAGTTTTTTTTTTTTTTTTTAATCATTCACGTACATACATTATTCAAGGTGAAGTATTTTTGTATGTATCCGGTGGCTCAAAAAGTATGGAATAATCCTAAGAGATGGTGTTAGTATGCACTAATGTGAACCATTCATAAAAAGCTTCGTCATTCATTAGACATCTGTCAAAATTTCAGCCATTTATGTTTTTGCATTTACAAGTTACATTAGTGAGAAGCAACCAACCTGCGTGTTTTTTTAAATGGAGTTTTGTGTTGATTAAACACTATTATTTAGGCAAGAAACTGATTACCGAGACCAAAGCCAAGGTAGATAAGTATTATCCAGACTCTGCACCGTCGATGGAGATGGTTCAAAAGTGGTTTTCCGACTTTCGTTGTGACCGTGCAAGCACCGATGAAGCTTAACGATCTGGACGTCTAAAAGACGTTAGTACAACAGAAAAAGTTAACTGACCACAAAGATGTCGTAAGGCACATATTCCAAACTTTTGATCCACCAGTTACTAGTGTAGATAATAAAGTCTTTTGCCAATTTTTTCATTGTGATATTTTTAAAATGCTGATTATTTTTTATTTCAATTTGTAATAAATAGTTTTCTTGCACAATTTTTTAGATGGGAAGTGAAGATGCTTTGTCGGCTGAAGAATCTCATCTCAATGAACAATTGCATAAAAACAGTCAACAACTACTCAAAGTAGAACAGGTGGGTGGCTTACTAAACAAAATATCCATTTTCTTTTTACTTTCTCTCATTATATTTATATTAAAATATTTATATTTCAGGAAAACCAAGCTCTTAGAATAGAATTTGATCTCATGAAAATAGAAAATGATAGATTGAAAGCTCAAATTGCAAAAAAAGGAATAGAAAAATACATTCACAGAAGGACAAAATACCAGCGCAACGAGTGAATCTTCCCAATCACTCAAACTAGACGGAGTTATCACAGAAATGTTGGGAAAAATAAATTGCCCGTTTGTATTGAACGATGAAGTAATAAAGAGAGAAGAGACTTTTAAGACATACTACAGAAACAAACTCACAGAGCTGGTAGCTGAGAGACAAAAATTCCAAAGTATGAATAAACATTATTCGGACGAGGTAATTTACAATTTTTTTTGTTTTACTATTATAAAGATACTTGCTACCTATTTTGAAACTGTGATATTTATATTAATTGTGTGTGTTTGTATCAAATCATTTCAGGCTGAGGCATTACATTCCCAATTGGAATATCTACAGAAAGAAAAGGAAAATTCTGACCAAGCGTTGCTCAATACCCAAGCAACTATTAGCAGATTGGTAAATATTTATTTCAAGTTTATTTTTACCATCAATAAGATGTATTGTAATATTTTTATCCCTTATTCTGCGACCGTACACCATTTACACACTAACAGTTAAGGACATTTGAAAGGTTAGGAATTTAAAGTTTAAACAATGCAATAATTATGTTTTTGCATAAGTCCTATGCAACATTTTTTTCACAGCTTTATATTGAAAAGATTGCTCGACTGTTATGGTTAAGGGTAGCTTTGACAGTTCCTATGGTAATATCTAAGACACTGGACTGGAGGTTCCGGATTTTGATTCCCAGTGAGATCACTAACTAACTAACTAACTAACCATCACGCCATTTCGCCAAAGGGGTAGGCAGAGAGTAGTGAGATCACAAATTATTTAAATTTAATTATTTTAAAACCTGGGTGTTTTATAATGTAATCCCCCTCTTTAAGTTAGGTTTGCAGCCTATTGAGATTGCAAAACACATGCTTTTATAAATATTATGAGCAATATTAAGTTTGAAAAAAATATATTAATTTAGTGATATTAATTTAGGAGGATGAGTTACATTCAACAAGCACTAATTACGAACAACAACTTAGTATTCTAACAGAACATCTGGAAACTTGAACGATAAATTGACTCAACAGTTTGAAGAGATTCAACACTTGAAATCGCAGCTTGGGAAAAAGAAATGAACACAGTGTGTATATCTAAACCTCTTTATCATATTAAATGTATTGTGATTACATATATTATTTTGATTTATTTATATAACTAATATGATGTTATTATAATATTAAATAACTATATTAAAAAGTGAGATAATTCTCACATAAAAACTTTCATGTTTTTTTATTTTAATTCGTAGTTTCCTAGATACTATAAAAATATTCACTGAGTCAAGAACAACACTGTCTCCCTCTTTCCTCCATACGAGTCCGAGGCGATGCAACGATGTATGGAGTAGAGAGGGAGACAGCGGTGTCCTTGACTCAGTTAATAGACTTTAGCTACTTAGTTTTGAAAGTAAATACATATTATCTAAAAAAATGCTCATAAGCAGAACAAACTACTTTATTATATTTTGGGTATTATACAGCACAATAATGTGTTTAAAAGAAAATCTCAGAATGGTTTCTATTTTAACGCGAGAAAGAAAACATACAAACCTAGTAACATAAATTTATTATTATTTGTTTATTTATTTGTTCATCTATCATAACTTTTTGGTAGAATGTTTTTCTTAATCTAATTTTATGGAGAAACTTGCACCACACGAGCATCCTAATTCAGCTTTGGGGTTTTTAATAACTCTGAATGCAGATTTGATCAGTTCTTCGTGGTAGTCAACTGTTGCGCCCTGTACATACTCAAGTGATACTTCATCAATAACTAATTTCGCTCCATCCTTTTCAAATATTCTGCAAAATAATACAAACAGATTGGATAAACACTAGAATTTTGGAAAAGAATAATGGCACGATAAAAAAGTAAGATTTGTGATAAACGAGAGAAAATATCATACATATTTGGTCAACGCATTAATTTTTCATCTTAAGCAAAACCCATGAAAAGATATAAATACATTTCAAACATATTTTAAAACGTATCTTACTTGTCTTCTGGTAATATTTTATCCTCCAAATCAAATTTATATTGGAATCCAGAACATCCTCCACCTTCAACAGATAGCCGCAAGAAATTATTTGTATCTTTACACAAATACTTTAATCTTTTTACGCATTCGCCACTTAGGTTTAAATCTTGTGTAGTATTTTGGTTCTCTGCTAATTCCTTGCTACTTTTGGCTGCTGATATTAATCTAAATTTATTATGACTATTAAAAACATTTCTAATTACGCTACGCACAAATATTTGAGACATTTCGATTCGGAAAAAATAACCAAATCAAAACCTACTTGACAGCTGTCAGATTAGCTTTTAGTGCTGCCATTTAAAAAAAAAGGTTTAAAAATCGGGGTTAATAGTAAACAAAACAGAAATGGACAGGTAGGGTATCTAGACAGTTACAGGGCTTGTGACCCGTCATTGGCTGGGTTAAGTGCCACTAATCGACTACAAGTTCGTTCATATTTATTTTACCTCTGACAGCTAAAGTGTGTCGAGGTAAAATAAAATAACAACTAGATGTAAAATAACTGTGAACAGACCTTAAAAAAAATACATGTGTGCAGTTCACACCAGGTAGAAGTGAAACCTTAATAAAACTAAGCTGAGAGAGAATGAGATAAATGCAATATCAGGAGTGGGATAATTATAGGATTTATTTATTTTAAATATTGGTACCCAGTTGATAATTTTTTTTCATTTTATTATTCATGATCCATGTCTTCAATTTCTACAAGTGATACGAGCGGCTTATGATAACTAAAGTATGAGACAAAAGTTTTTGTTTCGATTTTATCAATATATCTGTGAAATACCGCGTCAAGGCGCCTTCTCCCTCGGTTTTGCTACAAAATTTTGGGAGTCGAATCTACCTCTTCAGATACATGAATAGAACAAATTCTGTTTTATAGCCTAGGACCTCCACATTATAAAAGTATAAGGGGTGCCGGCGATCAACTGGTAGATGTATCTGATGAGGTAGATGGAACTACTGCCAGCCGGCGGAAACTGTGTTCTATCTCATTCTCTCGCAGGCTAAATCCCATAGATCTATATGTTTGTCTCTTTTTAGTCGCTTTTTCGTTTCATAAATTTTCAAATCACTCCCAACGGTTCTAAAGAAGTCTTCACTTCAAAAATAGTACTTGATTTTCATACCTATGGCGCGACTATTCACATTATAAGTAAAATATGGTATTTCACTCACTGTTTTTATTAATAACATATTATATTTACAAAACATTTCTTTGTAATTCATTGATTAAAAATAATATTGCATAAATCGATATTCGTTTCAAATTTAAAAAGTAATCGTTTTGGGTCCTTCATTGAAACCTTTTACTATTCAATATAGGTTCAATTTCCTGATAGATAATTTCTAAAACATTTAGTCGTGGTTTTGTATTCTGGAAAAAAGAATAGAGAGATTAGTGGATAATTAGATTTCTAAGTGTCACTCTTGAAATTTCGGTAACATGCATACAATACCAGGCAATTTTTTCTAAAATTGACAATATTAAGGAGCATTTCCTCAAAATGGTACATCAAATAATTCAAATTTTAAAGTAGGAACTTAAAAGCAAAATGATACCAAGCGACATAATATTAACATGTCGCTTGGTATAATTTTCCTTTGCGCATATTATGTCGCTTGGTAAATTTTTCCTTTCAACTGTCGATATACAATGACTATTCAAAAACTAACTCAAAGCAGGGCATTACTTAGTCGCAAGTATCACTAGGCATATTATCACTTAAATTATTTTTCCTTCATTCTCTTACCCCCAACTAATGGTGCATAGGGCACTGCAGTGGTTTTACCAGAGCAGTGTATTTTTTATCAGTTTATGACATGAAGATAAGATGATCAGTCTTTTGCTTCAGTGCCAGTCCAAGGTATCTCAGATGAAACATTAATTTAAAAAACCACATTTGAATATTTCATGTTGACCCCTGTGGGAATCTAACCCGGGACCTCATGTGTGGTAGCCACTACACCACAAGGCGAACCAATATTATATATACCTGGAAAAGTGTCACCAGTGACTTCTTTTGCGAAAAGTCTTTAACTATCACAGTTAAAATATAAATAATGCTTTGCTGAAACAATAAAACAAAATGTTAACATGATGTAAACATGATTTATTTAAATGTAGATAATAGGGAAATTCCTAATTAGTGTGTAATTTAACAGGAGCACCAAGGTTAGAAATTTGGGTGATTCCCAAATCATATTCCGGATTTATTGAAAGCCACAAAGGTTCGAAGAAATAACTACATGTATTTTAAACTATTTTCTAGAGAAACAGCATAACAGATTAAAAAATGTACGCATTCTCAAGAAAAAAAATTATGAGAAGCCACGTTCGCCACGGATAACAAAAGGTGGTGGCAAAATTAAAACAATTAGTAAATAAAGAGCATATGAAATTGTAGGGAGTAAGTGTGCCTAGGGTGAAACGCAATATTTCAAGCCGTGGTACGCCTCTTAAGACCTCATGGTAAAATACTATTTAATTATTATTATTAGTAATTTTTTTAAATCAAGCAGTGTACAAGAGACATTTTTTTTTAGAAAAACGAAAAAAACATTGTTCTAGTGCTGCATTCTAGGGAGAAAATCAAGAACTACGATTGTATGGAGAAGTGGCCGGATTTCCATGGCAGCGCATCCCCTTTAGATTTGAGATAAAGTAGGTAGAGTGAATTATAATTACCATGTGAATTACTTCGTTTATGATAATAGCGTGGATATTCTGCCAATGTATGAAATTATGTTTCTCCAGCCTCAGACCATATTTAGTTGTATATTGAATTCCGATACAAGGAATTATCAATACAGATTCTAAAAAGAATTCACCACATAAATAAAAAACAAATAATTTTTGTAATTATTTATAGCCACAATTCTAGAAGCAATATTTTCCATAATACATAACCAATGGACCCTGCATGGTTTGTACTGTAATGTAAAATTGATGCCTTGGACTGGCGCTAAAGCGTAAGACTGATCATCTTACCTCCATGTAATACATCATCAACATACTACAATTGGTGTACCAATGCAGTGCCCTATGCGGATAAGGGAAAGGAGAAGAAGAAGAAGAATATTTACAAGTAATCATGCAAGTATGATGATTAAGTAGTCGTAAAAATTATGACTAATTCAGGACAACATTTCAAAGGAAAAAGGACCAGAATGGCAAAGAAATACAAATACTCACTAATGAAATAATATCTCTTTTGGTCTCAGGTATTAAACATGTAGTACAAAAATATAATTAAAATTATAATGACTTGGTGGTGTAAGTTTGTTTTGATGAAATATGATAACTTATACATAGAAAAGTGTTTTATTAGAATTAAATATTCACATGTTTACATGCTTCTTGAAAGGGGCGTAATGTAATTTAAGACTTAAATCCAATAATTACCTTCAACAACTTTACGCGATTCGAAGAAAACTGACAACACTAAAAAACATATCGCGCAAGCATAATATGAGAGAATAGTGCTTTCATGGTGACGTAGAAATATGAAAAGTGCGGATAGAATAAAGCTGAGCGCTAATTTACTGTTCAATTCATTTTTAAATTGTACTATAAACTGATATCCATCCAATGAACTACCAATCTTAACACACTTTAGGATTATTGGTTTAGCGTCAATATTAGTGAATTCACTGGTACTGGGTGGCATTTTTGTCAGTAAATGATAAATGCATTATTCATCATGGCTTTGGTGATTCTATTCAGTTAATAATTTCAATAAATATAGCGAGTAACGAACGAATAAAAACTGTCAAACTAAACAGAAAAACAGAACCTCAACAGAACTAAACGTCAGGCAAAAATCTAGACGTCAGTCATAAACAAATGTTTTTTTAACATTTTATGGGTGCTGATTTTTTCTTAATTCGCTAAATCATAACCGTTAAAAACTTTAGTGTACCTACTCTCCTAATCTTAAATCCAAAACTAATTTTTATCTATGACATTATATCTCTGATTGTTAACAAAGAGGTTATGTTTATTTGACAGTCGAAAAATAGAAATGTCTCAAAAAGCTGTGTAAATATTACGCTGGATCAGTTATTTTGTGTATGTATATATTTTCAACTGTAGCGCTTTATTTTAGAATGTTCTGATTGCGTTTTGTAGAGTATTATTTAATATTTTTGTATTTACCCTGATTTTGTAACATTCATTTATATTATTTTACCTCTCCGTTCATTTGAATAATGTTTCTTAACTGGAAGGTATTATAAAACTTATCTTTAAACAATAATGATTAATTT
>JAGVSP010003896.1:0-40047 GCA_022494985.1 Micrasema minimum
CTTTATGCTTAAGGACTTGAACCCATATCAGGCTTTTCAAGGATTTAAGATTATTTCATCCTTTTTAATACAAGTTTACGTGTTATGATATTTCTTAAACCCTACAATTTATATATTATATTTTTTAGGGTAAGAGGGTTGTTACTAGATCTCTTACCTGTACATGGCACCGCATTGCTACACCAAGTGCAGTGTATCTTTATCATTTGTTAAATGAAGGCAAGGTGATCATTATGACGCTTCTGAACCGGTCCAATATATCATACATATTATATAAAACATTTTCATATTGACCGCTGTCATGAATGGTAGCCCAACGCACTATCCTCTCCAACACGAAGCGGTTATCCCTTCTTGATTTTTCACTACAATTAATGAAAATAAATAAGTTATTCTTTTTTTTTAATACGCCGTGTTACAAAACTCGATGTTCAAGCGGGAAACCAGTGAATCTACCTCATATTTGGAGTTGATTTGGTGGGTTTTAAAATTTTATTTGACCCATACTTTTCGAGAAAATTGATTAAGAAGTTGTTGTTTTTTCGATAAATTAATACTATTCAAAAAGAAAACCCATTTTAATAAGAATTCGTGTAATTTTACTTAAACTGCGGTACTGTTAAACCATGTAGAAATATACGTAGGTAGAAGGTATGCATGTTTATAATAACTAAAGAAGAAAATTGTTTTATATATCAATGTGGAATGTTGTAGTACATAAAGTAGCCATTTAACCCAGCCAATGACAGGTCATAAGCCCTGTAAACGCTCGAATATCCATATTCCTGAATTCGAAAAAATTCTACCTCATCTCTGTAGGGATATAAAATGAAATATATACCTACGTGTAGGAATAAATCCAGATTTGTGTTCAAGTATTTGAACACACCCAAAATGTTGTGTAATAATATTCAATAAAAATTAGTCAGAAAAATACTAAAATTTACAGAGAAAACATGAAAAAGCCTATTTAAAGCCCAAAATATTACTTTAACAGCGTGTTTTCTCTCGTCGTTTATTTTGCAATATTCAAGTGAATCAAATTATCTTTTAATAATCTGTTTAAATAATAAACAGTATTCTGAGTGTCATTTTGTCGGTTTTACAGCTTTTCCTTTAGGTGATTTTGAATTCGCAATTAGGACGATCTACACTTTGAACTAAAACGACCAACTCCCAGTAGGAGGAGTACTAAGTCGTAAAAATAATATTGAGAGCTTTAAATGTGATTGGCCTGAAATAGCAGTCGATTTTAAATCGTATAAAAGCTTTAAACATTTGTAATTACTCGCAAGACTTGAGAAAAGAGGTTCGGCTTTTCAATACATTTTTTTTTAAATTCTGCTTACTGTATTTATTTAATGTTTTTAAAAATCTTGTCAGGCTTAAGAACATACTTCACCACGTGACTCGCGGCCGCTTCCCATACAAACGTATTCTTCAATTTTCTCCCTGGAATTTAGTATAAGAGCAATGATTTTTTCACACATTTTAGATATCGACCAGATGCGTTTGTATCGTCTTATTTTTTAAATAATTTAAATATCTCCTTTAACAAATAAAATATCAAAAAAATTAGTTGATTCAAACACGCATCTGGTCGATATCTAAAATGTGTTAAAAAATAAAATTGCTCTGATGTTAAATTCAAAAGAAAAAATCAAGGAATACGTTTGTACGGGAAGTGGCCGCGAGTCACGTGGTGGAGTATGCTCTTAAGGTGCAATCCAATTTATTACCGAAAGTTCTCAAAATAACGCCTGTGTTACTGATAACCTGACGCCAAAATCCCATCTATCGGAAACAAATATTTACGATATTGTTAATAAAATTAATAAAATTTTATTATAAGAAGGGTGAAACATTAATGTCTGAAATTAAATCTACTACAATCTACTTTTTATCACAATAATTTTCTAGTATTTTTTTTTAAAATACCGAAAGCGCTAACTGGTCAAATAAACAAAAGTGGAAGTGTACCAAGTATTTTTATTGAACTTTTATTAGTAATATTTAAAATCATTTAATCGTGGAGTTCCACCAAGTAATGTCAATAAAAAATATAAATCAAAATGACCTGACCAACGCACGCAAAGCGGTCAATTGCTTAGCTTGGATGTAATTTTTTTATTCAAATGTTCCACATAGGGAGCTGATATGTAGCAATAATGATGATAGGTCATTCTAAATATAACAGGTAAGTTCATCGAAATCACGCGAAACGGAAATTTAGAACATCAATAGAAACATAAGTTAATGAAAAAAGCTATACGGGATAAGTAATACTAAATTATCAAAATATTTAGTACTTCCTTTACAACACCGAGTTACCGCAATATTACCACAGTTTGAAAATATAATATATAATAAGAAAAATATAATATATATATATAATATATATATATATAAAAAAAAATATATATAAAAATATATATAAATATATAATATAAAATATATATAATATATATATAAAAATATAATATATAATATAATATATAATATATAATATATAATAAGAAAATATAAATTAATACACAAAAAACTTGAGTGATTTTCCGTATTAAAAATTCACAGTCTTAACAAAATAATACTTAACGTTTTTTTATATAATAATTATCTACCTTAATTTTAAATTAAATTAAAATAGTGTTCTGATTATTTTTATGATTACTTTTAAATATATTACATTGCATTCAAGATATTGAATAGCAAGAACAAAGGTCTAGAATGTCTAGAATTATGCATGATTTTTTAAAATATTACACGGATAATTGCTTTTTGAGTCTTAATAAGTGAGTCTATTAATCGTGTAAATATATAATGCGTAAATCGTGTATGTAATAATATGTAACATTCGAATATCGAACATTCGAATATAGGTGGAGTTTGGTAAATTTATTGGACTTTAAATTTGCATAATCTTTTACATACTATTTAATGTAATTTATATAAAATTTTATTGTTATCTTTCTAAAGAGAAAGACATACATATCTTATATCTAGCAAATACTTACTCTAAGACATCTGAGTAGGTACCTATTACTATCCTGAAAATGTTAATTTTTTTAAATTCATCTAATATTTAATCGCCATTGTTCAAAATATTAAAAATGGTGTAATGTTTTTTTACAAAAGACAACCGTTTTATCTCTTTAACCTACAAAAATTTTCAACCGCAATGACGTTACACTCCCTGTAGCCAGTATCAGCTTTCCTTTTATCGCCTCTAATCACCTTCTTTATCCTTCATAACACGTGATCCAAGATAATACCATGAAACTTTAAGTGCTTGCTTAACTCAGCATAGTCTTAACAATTCAATTAAAAGAACATGCCGCATTGTCTAATGGACCGTGGGACCTCTTACTGAGCATTGTGAGGTTTTGTCACAGAATAAATTTGTTACTGGTTGAAAATTTATAAAAAATATGTCAATCAAATCTAATTTCCTAAGAGTACAGGTATTATTTATTTATTTGTTTTTTTAACCACCTCAACAGGTGAAGAGGCCCAATAATTAGAGGATTAACATCACAAACATCCAGGCTTGAGAAAAATCACTTATTTTATTTTTTGAGATCTCACCGGGAATTGAACCCGGAACCTCCATATTGTTAGACTGAGGTCACCATCATCATCTCCGGCGCTACACAACCCATTGAAGGTCCTAACCGCTTCCAAGTAACTTCTCCAGTTGCGTCTGTGTCCGATTGTATCTTTCCAGTTTCTGATGCGCGAGAATGCAGTGTTTTTTCTCCAGTACAGGTGTTAGTGGGATATATTTGCATACGTGTCCTCTTCCACCTCGCTTAACTCATAGGGGCTTTCATTGAAATAGTACATTATTCGTCACTGTGTAGCTAATGTCGCCAGGGCTGAAATCACCAATAAAACTCGGTAAAATGTATCGCATTTTATTAAGCGTGTTAAATAGTAAATTGTCAAATAGTGTATATAAATTGAAAAGAATTTTAAATTCTCTGCTGCTTATATCCTTCGAGGAAATAAGGATAAACCTTTAAAGATGGCCTCGGGAGATACGAAACAACGAACTTGATATATTCAATTAAAAATTATTACCGTTCTTTACCTATTAGTTAAATAATTGTAACGTTTTTTAAATATCTCGCTCGATTTTTTCATTTTTAAATGTATTGGGTCTGGAATTAATTAAATAATATCAATGTACAACAGCGCCCTTGACGTTATTTTTCGTAAAAAATAGCGCTTTAGAAATTATTCAATTATAATAATATCTCGTTAGTATTTTCAGCATCAAGTTGCGAATGTGTTAAGGGTACAGAAGTGCATTAATTTACAATTCTTTATTAATGATTTGCACTGGTCTGTAATGAAATACTCCTCGAATAAAAATATGATGATATCTAAGAGTTTGTTGTAAAAAAATATCACCTGGTTTAATTTTTTTGCTATCACGTCATTGATATTTTTAAATATATTTTTTTATGATTGATGAAAAAGTGCTAGAAGCGTGAAATTTTCAGTAAATGTAGATTTTTTTTAAAAAATCACATACCATACTGTGTAATCTGTTTGTAAATCGGGTAATTAATAAATGAGATACAATAATGTATTGGGTTTTGGAAAAAATGATATGCAATCGGTGACGTCATGGTTTGTTTTTTGCAGACCAATCTTATTAGCTGCGATATAAGGAGCTTTCTATACATAATGTCCCTTTAGTGTGTTGGTCGTGTGATCATTAACATGCCTTTGGAATGCTGAGAATGTGTGAAGGGTGTAGAAGCATATTAATTTAAAGTCCATTATTTTTTTATTACAAGGGGTAATTAAAATTGTAATTCATCCTGAGGACGGCAGGGAGATCATTCATTCTTTTTGTGCTGTATTTTGGGGTGGAACTCGTCGTTATAATAAATATTCACTGAAAATGTTTTGTCCGCCTCGTGGTGAAGCGGTAGAGCGGTTAGACTGCCCTGTATATGAGGTCGCGGGTTCGATTCTCCGACAGGATCATATTGTTTAAATACTTTCCCTTATCCGCACCCAATGGTGTGTTAGCCACTGCATTGGTATAACAAGTGCAGTTTGTCTTGTTCATTCATTATATGAAGGCAAGATGATTAGTCTTGCGCTTCAGAGCCAGTCCAAGATATGTCACATATGAAATATTTTTATGTTTAAAACTAATACTACTGTCTTTCCCCTTATCCGCACCCAATGGTGCATAGGGCACTGCATCGGTACACCAAGTGCAGTGTATCTTGATTCATTTATTACACAAGGTGGGATGATCAGTCTAAAACGCTTCAGTACCAGTCCAAGGTATCACACATGAAATATTAACATGAAAATCACGTGTAAATAAATAGTGCGTATTGCCCCCTACGGCAATCGAACCGCGACCTCATGCACGGTACCACCATGCTACGAGGCTATGTTTAAAACACAATTGATTAAATATTCGTTTGATCCTGTCGGGAATAGAATTTTATTTTTCAAATAATTTAAGTTTAACATGATAATAGCAATGTAATTAACCGGTGTTGATTGTTCTACGAATTATTTCCTTAAATTTAAACAATTCTTAATTACAAAACATCCTGTTTCACTAATAAGTTCATGCATTTTGTATCGTATTCTCTGTATCACGATATCCCGGCTCACTTCTCAGGGGACGTCTCCTCTCACCGCGCTAATCCTGCTTGCGTTATAAGGATATGATTTTTTTATGAGGAGCCAGTCATCCTATCTCACCAAACGAACCATACAGAGTGTTTTACTTCAAATGCATTTTGATGGGAGGTTAAAAAAAGTTAAATTAATCTAATACCCGTTTCCTATCGAAGCTCATAGATTCCATTAACTGGCCTCTAAGCTAAGCGATTAATTGCGAAGTCAGATCCCGTAGTTTCGTTATTAATGTATTACGTCTTTTTTTTTTAAACTTGAGATCCGTAATTTCGGTAATTTTATAATATTTGTTCCATTGAAATAAAGAAATTACTCTTTGGCGGGCAAACAATGACGTCACGCGCCGACGGCGCCGACGACCGCCGACTATGACGCGACGAGGCAAACGCAACACGTACAAACGCGTACGAACTTACACGAGAATCCATTCGGCTCGCCTCGTGAGCGCACGCGTCTCTAAGGCACATTATTCCCGCCAAACTTTACGCCAACATTCGAGGAATTTAAATCATTGTTTCATTAGCCTATTATATTAATTTATAAACATCAGTTCTTTTAAGTGTTTAGCATCAGTAGTTAGTTTTTGTGAATAAACCATTGTAAAAACGTAAGTACCTGTTTTACTCTCTCTCCTTCTGTGCACCCACTTAAATCTGTACTACTTAATTGGCCACCAACTAGGTGACGCCCAAATTTTTGTAATTGCAGCACTTTTCTAATATGTACGTACTAAAGTAATTTTTATTCAAACCTAATACAATTATTTATTTTTTTTATCATCAACTAACATGTATAATGCCACGTTAATACAGTCCTCCTCGTAGCGTAGATTCCCGCAGGGTGTCAACATGAAATATTTATTAACATGTGATTTTTATATGATTAATTCATGTGTGATACCTTGGACTGGTGCTGAAGCGTAAGACTGATCATCTTACCTTCATGTTTTAAAATTATTAATATACACTGCACTTGGTGTAGGTACCGTTGCAGTGCCTTATGCACCATTGGGTGCGGATAAGGGAAAGAAGTAGAAGTAATAGAATTACATTGTAATATATTTCAACGTTAATATATAATGCACTGAAAGTATGACACCCTCTATAGTGGAGAGTGGAGAGCTGAAACCAACCCTCTTCACCACAAAAAGGTGATTCTGACATAAATAGTGGCTGAAAACGATACCCTTTGAACTGGAAAACATTATTTACGAATTAATAATTTGAATATAAACTTTGAAAATAACAGCAGTAATATTTATTATCTATACTAAAACATTCATTTTGACTAATCAAGTAATACTGTTTTATTCAAAATGTGAAAATTATAATTTTCAAATATGAAATTTTACCGATTACCGACATGTGAAAAGTCGGAATAATCGGCGTGTTTGCATGACAAGATGTTTGTATGAATGTATGAATGCAGAGGAAGCGAAGGAAGTGTGTCAGGACAGAGTGGTATGGCGTTCTATCCTCTCTGCCTACCCCTACGGGGCTATGGCGTGATGGTTAGTTAGTTAGTTAATTTTCACACTATTCTTTTGAGAATGAAGCGATGATTTCAAATGAACATTTTCAAGTTAGGAGAAATATAGAAGAAACACAGTTACAACGTACATTCATTAAATTCACATGAAAAAATAGTCGTCCGCTCCAGGACTTGACCATCTGATTCCGCGTCAGGTGCTTTGATCACTGAGCTAATCGACTAACAACTAACAACTTTAAGGTCCAGTTAAAATGGAAAAGCTATAATATGTCGACTGTAGTAGGCGGCTTGACCCTAATTCAATTAATACATTGTAACTGTGATTAATATATCTTTCTCTTTACTTGTTAAATTATGAAACATGTTAAGCTTTTGACATGAGGAAGTACGTACCTTTATTTGATTTACGTAAAAAGATTGTATTTTTCCATTTACTTTTATTCATACTTCTCTACGCGACAGCTGCCTAATTCGTTTTTTTGGTGAGTGTTTTTTATTACATAATTGTACATACCTGTTCTTCCCTATGGCTGCAAATCGTGGCACCTAACCAGGGCCCAAGATAGCAGACTTTGGGGTTTTGAGAATAGGTGTCTTAGAAGAATTTTTAGGTGTGCGGTGGTTTGACTTTATAAGGAACACAGAGGTGAGGCAAACGGACACAGCAACCCTTGGTATCTACTGTCATCCGGCGAAGGCGTTTCGGCTGGCTAGGCCATATACTGCGTATGCCTCCCGAGAGCCTTAACCACGGCATCCTGGTCGTCCACTGTTGACAATTCGTCGGCAGTTTGCGTCAGAGCTGCGGGACGTGGACTTGACTCGGGAGGATGCACGGGAGCTGGCGGCCGATCGCTTGGCCTGGAGACAGTTTGTGGATTCCATATGTTCCACATAGGGAGCGGATATGGTATGATGATGATGATGAAATATATTCGTGACTGATTGGACAATTGTCGATACACATCTTTGTATTTTACACTCGTATATTTACTCGTATGTTACCGTTTCTCTAAATTGTGAAATTATCGCTTAATCACAGAGATTCGTAATATTTTAATAGATATTTACATTGACTAAAATTCCATTTTCTTTCTTATGCATAAACATGACGTATTATAAGTTTAACCTGAAGACCCTGAGTTATAGATTTTTTTTGTGAATTGCGCAATTAATTAAGATTAAAATGCGCACTATTTGCTTTGCATACCTATGCAGTGCTCTGTACACGATTGGGTGCGTATAAGACTTGTTTTGAATTGTTTTAAAGTTTAAAAATATTTCCCAAGAGATAAAGTGTAAACCTCGTTGGTGACACAATGATTAAATAAGTAAGTTATAACTATTAGAGCAGTCGGAGCAATCGTACCCGACCGGATTTGAAAACCCTTTTAGTAACTCTATCTCTATTACGAAAACTTAGATCCGATGTCCGATTCCACCGCTCCGAGGTTTGGGTGTTCCACACTCTTTTTTTTATTCTCGTAACGAGGTTCTTGGGACCCTTTTATTTTTCATCCCAGTCCAATGTCAACTTTGCCACACATCGGAAATATTCAATCTATCTTGCTTTTTGTCCAGTTACAATTTAGGCAGCGTGACAGATTTTTTTCCCTAATTATTTCATAACATTTTTAAAGTATCATTTTTACTGCATATTTGTGATGTGATGCAATTATGGCAATTTATTAATTTCAAAATTAAAATTATTTTAAGGGTAAGATCAAAGAAAAGAAAATTTCCGCCCCTAAATATGAGATTTATCATTATCGTGATTAATGTATTGTTTTTTTTAAAACATTGTGTTTCTGCTGATTAAGACAATAAATCAAAAATTATTCTTACAAAATGATTTAATCGATCATCTTAAGTACCAATTTTTAATTCAAGATCACTTTGAAATATTATTTTTGTTATTTGTGAGTACGAAATAAATTTAAAGGTTCAAATAAATTAAGCTAAATGTTTCAAACACACCATGACGTGTGTTTTACGGTTTAAAAAATAAAACATCCTTTTAAAAGCATAACACAATCTTTACCCCTCCCCAGGGCCACGTAAAAATATGTCACCAAGCGTAGGAGTGTTCCCGAGACCTCTCTTTGTACCTAATAGCGGCCCTGAAAAGGACCATTAATAACCTTTCCCTACCTGTAATTAATCTCCCAGCCCTGAGGTTTCCAGACTTCACTTAGATTGATTCACACCCAACTGGGTCACGAATGGGAGACGCAATCAGTTGGCATTATAAAATCTGGATAAAATGGGAATTCCGAGATGAGAACCGATTGAATCGATTTTTTCCACTTTTTATCACCTTTGAATAGTACAAAAGTTTCTCAATTTGTAATAACAATAAAGTGAATGATTTGATTAACGGTTTAAATATTCCGTCAAATCCTAAATGATTTCTTTCACAGCGCAATACCTCCATAAATATTTGATGTATTCTCAGTTAATATTTTAGATATGTAAACCTACATAAATATTATTAACTGTATCTTTAGCTGCTTTAGATTATTTTAATAAGTATTTGTGAATGATAACTTGTGGAACTTGCATCGATATAACATATGGTGATTTGCTGTTACTGTAATAATTCACTTTATTGTTTCTTTAGGGTTTATGTTTTCATTGGATTGGTTTCTGTTTTTTGTATATATTGTGTTTATTTTGTGATCTAAGCGATGTCAGTGCGTATTAGAATAAAATAAATATGTATTTTTTATTTGTCCATAAATGAGTTTATTGTAAAAACTTCTAGGGGGCATTGGATTAAAAAAAAGAAATTCTTTATTTGTATTTTTTTGTATGTAATTTTATTTTTATAAAAAATTTATTCGTTCATTTGCTCTTTTGGTTAACTGCATGTAAATATAACTAAATAACTAGCCATCACCCCATTTCTCCGAAGGGGTAAGCAGAGAGGATAGAACTCCCAAATTACTCTGTCCTGGCATACTTCTCTTGATTCCTCCACATTCAAACATCTTATTATGCATGCACGCACGTCAAGAACTTGTTTTACTTGATCAAGCCATGTCTTTTCTCGGCCTTTTCTCGACTTCTACATCTAGGCACAGTCACATCATATATTTTTTTAGCCGTTCTTTCATCATCCATTCGCTCCACATGACCGAACCAACGTAAAAGACCTTTCTTAACTTTGTCGATAATGCTTATCTCAGCCTTGCATTCTGCTCTAATTTCAACATTAGTGCACCTATCATACATACTTTTACCACACATTCGCCTGAGAGATCATGTAAATGGGTCATGTAAATATAATTTTTAATAAACATAAATTAAAATATGTTTTTGTAAATATATTTTTTTTTATTACAATCTGTTACAACTCTACAACATCTTAATAAAATTAAATCAATCAGAATGCACAAATAACAGTTATTGTAATCTGTAAAAGTGTCACAAAAAAGGACGATCAGCTTAAATTTCCATTTCAATTTTCTCTCCAGTAAACATTCTAAGTGGGTTTGTTTCTGCCTTGACTTGAAGTTTTTCAGAATAACTTTTTGGCAATTTACGTGTTTTTGTAAGATAGCATGTAGAATCGTTTTATGTATCATAAAAAAGCCTCCAACACCTGAGCTTTTTGCTCTTACGTATAGAAAAAGAATATTATTCAAATTCAATGGCTCAGCTTGCTGAAAAATGAGGGTGAAATTCTGAGATATGTCTGAAATACTGAAAAAACCAGAGTGTTTCGGTGGTTTTCTCTTTAAATTAAAATTACAGATTTTGTACGGAAAAATCAAAAACACATTTTAAAAAATATAAACCTGCTATTGCGCTACGTACGAAAACATTGACATTTATTTAATGTATTTGATATTAAATAAGCAGCGAGGTACGGTTAGGTAAATTTATTATATTGTAACATAAAAATATGTACAAATTTCACAAATTTTAAGACTCGCAAATTAAATTTTTTTTTTTTTTTTTTTTTTATATAATATATATTATTTCCCCTCTTCTTTTTCCGGTATAAAGATACCAATATCTTGTGTTCATTCTTTTTTTAACTATCTTGTTTACATTATCTGTTATTTTTCCATTTCTTTTTTTTTAACTTTATCTTTTATCTTTTTTGCCACGTGCATACTGTATGACTTTCACAGTATACCCACAAACAGGCTATGCCTTGGTGGGATTTTTGTTTATATATATTTGTATAATATTTTTTTTTATTGTACATATATGTTTTTTTAATGTATATCCATGTAAACAAAAAATTTTTTTGAAAAAAAATAAATAAATAAATAAAAATAAAAATAAATCAATTTATAGAATAAAATCAACTTGATTTTTAAATTCATTATCATTATTACTTATCAATTATATGCCAATCCCGTTTAATGTAAAAAAAATAATAAAAATAAAAATTCCATATTAAATTGAATCTGCGACCTCGTAGAACAAATCACTATACCACAAAAAAAAAATTTTGACTTGAAAAAAAAGCGTTCTCTAAAAAAAGGTTTGAATCATTTCCACAAAATAAACATTTTCTCGTTTCTTCTGTAGAAAAAACTAAACTGCCCTAAATAATCTGTAAATCACGGAGTCCGTTTTTCTTCGCAGTGTTGATCCGGTATCCCGAACATCCGCCTAACTTCCGAGGCGTTTCTACCGGAACCGGTTAGACGGAAGCAAAAACGACCAGATTGTATCTATCATTAGGTGACAAGCCTAGGCTAGAATCCTGTCGATTATCAATTTGTGGAGTCTCGACTATGGTTTTTAAGTGCTCTTAAAATCAACGGTCTAGAAAAGGAATTTTTTGCCGTACTAGTAATTATTTTGTTATGTAAAAACGTTTTTCTGAAAAATATATTTTGACTCATTATTTGTTCATCCTTTTGTGTGACAGAATGTTGACGTATATACTTTTTTGATTTTTATTTTGAGAAATTTATTTCTGTTTTTATCTTTTTTAATTCATTTTGTAAATAAGTTAACGTAATATAAAAAAAATGGAATTAAATAAATTTTCTTTAATGCACTTACACCTACCACTTGTTTAGAGTTATGTAATATACCGCGGTTGGTAAGATACAACCCTTTTTAAACTTTTGTACTTAACAAGATGTAATAATTCATAATTTTTTTAACAACGTTTATCGATAGTTAACAAATATTTATATATTATTTTTAATTTTTATTAACAGGGAAATCAACCGTTATAAATTATAATTAGAAAGTATAAAAAAAATTAAAGGTTTTCACAAAGAGAATTAATATAGATAAAAAATTATGTTCTCAACATAAAATTACCAGATATGAATATTGAATGTACATAATAGTGAGTTGAATCTTGAAAACAAATTAAACTAAATGAGTTTTCACTCGGAAAGCAAACGCCGCACATTACCATGGTTGTTCTCATATAAATCAATGTTCAATGATTTTGAAATATTATTGACGTTGTATTAAAAGCTCTAATATAGAGAAGAAGGTTGTATCTAAAAGTTTTTCGAGGAACAAGTTTGTGTCAAGAGCGGTAAACTTTTACCAACCATGGCTATCAAAAAAAAATTGCTTTTATTAACTGTTAGCATTAAATGTACAAAAAATGTTAGTACTACTTTCCCATTTTCTCACCTAATAAAGCATTGGTATCTAGCGACCTCCATAACGTAATGGCTATGATGCTGGACTCACGATACGGAGGTTCCGGGTTCGATTCCCGGTGAAAACACAAAAATTAAGAGGGTATTTTTCTCAAGCCTGGATGTTTGTGACGTTGTTGTCCTCTGTAATTGAGCCTCCTGGCCTGTTGAGGTGGTTAAAAAAAAACTTCGTGCAGTATACCTTATTAATTAATTACATGAAGGCAAAATGATCAATCTCATGCTCCAACGTCAGTCCAAGAAATCACATAAAAAACAACGTTTAAATAAAGCTTTCATGTTTACAAATTCGTAACAAAACCAAACATAACCAGTGTTTTACAAATCCGTAACAAAAGTGTCAACCGACAACGAACTGTAAATCAACTACTCTCTGTTCTATTTTCCACAGATACCATGTCCACAATGGGAGATTGTCCAGCACAAGCCGAGGCTAGAACGCTCCACGCCAGGGTGTCGGTTCCTGGCTCCCGGACACCGGAAACAGCGGCCATGTTGGACCACAGCCTGCAGGCTTTCACTTGCGTTAGAAGGGGGCAGCAGGAGACCTGCAGCCAGCGAAACCTTCTGTAACTACCCCGGAATATTTATATTCTAGGGGTTTGTTCATCTTTTTACTGAGACAAAAAACTAACTCTACCAAGTAAGTACCTGTAATTCTAAAATTGGTCTTAATACATCATAAGGGCGTTTTATTTTATTTTCTACATATCTTTCATTCGCCTATAAGGAAGACAATATTTGCTCATGCATCTTGTTAGATAAAAATCGACCCAGTAAAATTAAGAACAATATGACTTTTCAGAAAAAAAAGTCATAAAAGAAATCATTCTAAAATTATAAAAATTCGACTTAAGTATTTTCAATCATTTTACGCATATTTTTTAAAACTTAAAACTAAAACTTTCTGTCATAAGATTACAATAAAAATGTGCTTTGTTAGAATAACGATGTATTTTTTTCAAGTTTTATCTTCTCGGCACTCAATTAATCAAAAAGATAGTCTAACAGTCTAACGAGTTCTTAATTTTCAGTCTCTAATGATATAAATTAGAGCAGTATAATGAGGTATTTCTAAAACCGTTTCTTCAACGAGTATCGCTAGTTAGGGGTTAAAAGCAGCCACCACTTTGCCCCACTCTGTTCAATGTTACCCCACACTTGCTAAATTATTTCTTGGCCCAGTAAAAATAAGATTTTAGATTGCACTAAAGACATTGGTCTTTATATGGGTATCAAATAGAGTTGTTATTTTACTAAGAATTTGTTGTGGTTAAATTATAGTTGGATCCGGAAAAATATCTTTAGTTTTGTTTTTGCTATTTACGCCAAATAAAAAATATATCCAAAGGTGATAATATATATATTTTTTTTATAAAATCTATACACATTATGTAGTATAGATACTTGGGAATTCGCACTTTCAAATACCACCTTAGTGACTCTTCAGGAAGTATTTACCTTTTATATTCTAATTTTCCCCCGAAGTGCAATTATTAATTTAACCTACTCCATTGGTTTAATAATATTCCAATTTTACTGATGGGGATATGAAAACAATGAGGAGTCTTAGGGTACTTTCAGCTGCACATCAAAGAGAAAAAATACTTCTACTTTTTTATCTACACCCCTGTTTTTATTTTTGGTGAATATTACGTTAATATATTTATACTGATGGCACATAATATTATATATACTGACTAGATAATCTCTACTTGGTTCAATATTTACCCCACTCGACACCCACAGCATTGAAGTCGACGCGATGCCAACGCTCTCAAGACGACGCTGACGACGACGCCAGATTATACTATCAGTTTTTTCTTAGCTTGTGCAAAATTAGACAGCAAATGAACGCCCATAGGACGTCTATGCCTTGTTTGTGGTTAAGTAGTAATGAAAGCGATAAGTATAAATTTTTTTGTGTTACATTTCAAACAAACAAAATATTGCAGAAACATTGACGAAACGATCATTCTTTCAACATATTCAATTCATTTCTTAAACTAATTTTATGTTTTATTGGGCTTCCATGAACGTAGCGGGCTCAATTCCCGATGACGGAGTCAATACAAATTATTAGTTTCAATGTAGTTTTACACCTTGGACTCTTTTGGCGATGAGGCGTAAGACTACTGTCTTGAATTCGTATAACAAATTATCAAAATTCACACAACTTGGTGTATTGATACAAACCTTTCATTTGTTTTACACTTAGACACGATACACGTAGACACCATGAAAATGTTAGGTTTTGTGTTAAGGTCAGTGAAGGACTTTAAAGACATTAAATGTGTTAAATTCCTTTATAATGCTTTATTGAGAAGCCAGTTGGATTACAACTTTGTGGTGTGGTCTCCTTACTTCAATATTCATATAAAAGCTATTGAAAGAGTACAACATGAGTTTGTAAATAGTAAATATATTTCATTTTATATCCCCACAGGGATGGGGTAGAATTCTTTCAAATTCAGGGATATAAATATTCGAGCGTTTACAGGACTTATGACCTGTCATTGGCTGGGTTAAGTGGCCACTTTATGAACTACAACATTCCCTCTTCCACTTATTAGCGAATATTTACACCAGGTAACATTTTTTATTTTGTAGGTATATATGTTACGAATCGAGAATCATTCACCAGCTCGTTAATAGCTCCATCTTTGCATTGATATTGAAGTTAAGTACAGAACACGCCCATAATGTTAAATAGTAAATATTACCACATTGCCACAGAAATATTTGATTACAAGTTGCTTCTTAAGGAGACCAATTTGATAACCCTAAGAGACAGGAGATTTATGTCAGACCTAGTGTTTCTTGTGTATCCAGTGTAGAAAGAAATGTGAATATGACCGTATGTAATATTGTAGTAAATGCAGACAGATTGAAGCAGGTTGAAGAATTTGGGAAGTATGGGAAGTATATTTGGGAAGTATGTTTACAAGAGACGGAAATGTGGATAAGGACATTGAGAGAAGGGTTAGTGCCGGAAACAGAGTTAATGGTGCCTTGAAATCGATAGTTGCAAATAAGAACTTATCGAAAGAAGCAAAATTGGCAGTACACAACGGAGTTCTGGTACCAACCCTTATGTATAGTAATGAAGCGTGGTTTTGGAAAAAGAAGGATGAAAGTAGACTGAATGCTGTTGAAATGCGATCTCTCAGGTGAATGTGTGGTAAGACTATGTATGATAGGTGTACAAATGTCGACATTAAAGCAGAGTGCAAGGCTGAGATAAGCATTATCGACAAAATTAAGAAAGGGTAAAATCCCAAACCATCGTAATAACGATGGTTTGGTCATGTGGAGCGAATCAGCTATGAAAGAACGGTTAAAAGAAGTTTAAATGCAAGTGTGCCTGGATGTAGAAGCCGTGGAAGGCCGAGAAAGACATGGCATGACCAAGTACGTCAAGTACTTGAAAGTGAACATGTGAAAAGTCGGAATAACCGGCGTATGTGCATGAGAAGATGTATGAATGTAGAGGAAGCAAAGGAAGTCTGTCAGGACAGAGTGGGGTGGCGTTTTATCCTCTCTGCCTACCCCTACGGGAAAATGGCATGATGGTTAGTTAGTTAGTTAGTGTTTCTCTACTTGCTCTTACATTCAATGATTGACTGCCCTGAACTTCTTGGTGGAATAGATTTAAAAGTACCTACAGTTGGCACTAGAAACAAAAGTCTGTTCCACTGCGGCAGTGTTACTACCACGTTCATTTCCCTATACTCAGATTACATAAGTTGGGTAATGAGCATTGTGGGTCAGTCCATTTATTCAATGTCAATTTTCAGAATTGTCTTTCTTGATGAATTATTTTAATTCCATGTAAAATATTTTTGAACATTTGCGACGAAAATGTGTATTCGTGAATAGAGGTAACTTAAGAACTTGCCGTGCAGCTGTCAAAATTTCAAAACATTTTTAGTCTCTGGTTTGTAGAGTAAAGCGTAAAGGCGGGCTAAGCTGTGATTGGTTGATACGCGATTGGGTTACGCCTTCATTATGTATTGTCAAATTTCGCTTTTAAAAATCTATTTGATTAATTTATTTTTTTTAACCTAACCTATCATTAACCTACTGTATAAATTTCATAACCTATTATAAAGGATATTGCTTTTCAATAGCCATTTATTTATATTATTTTATTAAACCCAACCTATCTTAACCTACTGTATAAAATTCTCTCTTCGACTCTTTTTCTACATCTTGTCATATCTATGGATTTAGCAATAGACTAGTCCTCATAAAAAGCACGGCAAGTTGTTAAGTTACACCCGTGAATATTTCATGTAAAAATTTTAAAATGTGAAAGGTACTTGTACCGTTAATTCTCAAATAAATTCATTAGTTAATCCAGTGCCTTATGCACCATCTGCAGATAAGGGAAAGCAGCAGTAGCAATATATTTATAAAATAAATTTTGCATTAGTTATTAAAATTGTACATTCAAATATATCACACCATGAATATTATTAAATGCACTAACTCAAAAAAGTCAATGTTTCGTAAAACGTAAAACTGTGATTTCAATTCCGATACTCATGATAGGAACGTGATAGTAACGCGTTTTTTATATGGAAATGCGGCGGTCACAGTCGGTGTGAGCTGTAGCGTGGTATTCTCAGTTAATATTCGACAAATTAGGACTTAGTGCAGTATAGTATTCATGGTGCGATATAGTACGCACACCTCGGACATTTCCTCGATCACCAATTAGTAAAATGGAAACGTATTCATTTATCTAAACGATTGGATACAGGGTTTCCATTAGTTAATTATGGTTGAAGTTCCACTTCTACCATACAATCTAATAATATAGAATACAGGCGTAGGCAAGCGTCCGCCTCGTAGCATAGTGGTAGCGCATTTGGCAACCGTGCATGTGGTTGCGGGTTCGATTCGATTCCCGCAGGGGGTCAACAAGGAATATTTATTTACATGTGATTTATTTACAATTTTAACTCTGAGCTTCATGGTCACAATACACGTAATTCAAAAAACCTCCACATCCAAAATTTCGATCCACAAAATTCGGTAAAAAATCCCTAATGAACATTTCTCGATCCCAATATAATAATCTACCCCATGAAATAAAAATAAATAAAGCAATACATGGTAGAGCCCTTAAAGATCTGTATTTAAATATGTTTTTCAATGATAGATTTGATGTTTAGGATTAAGATTGAATGTGTTAATTTTGAATCGTCTTTCTTATTCGTCTTTTTGATTGTGCAATATGTAATTAGAATGTGAATAATACCGGTCCCAAAATGAGTTTTTATAACTCCTCCTGGGAATATAATACATGTATGTTTTTTTCCGTCCGTAGCATAGTGGTAGTGCATTTGGCTACCGTGCATGAGGTCGCGGGTTCGATTCCCGTAGGGGGTCAACATGAAATATTTATTTACATGTGATTTTCGTATTAATATTTCATGTGTGATACCTTGGACTGGTTCTGAAGCGTAAGACTGATCATCCTACCTTCGTGTAATAAAAATGATCAATATTCACTGCACTTGGTGTACCGATGCAGTGCCCTATGCACCATTGGGTGCGGATAAGGGAAAGTAGTAGTAGTAGTATGTTTTATAAGATTTTTTAAAGAAATAAAAATTTAAATAAATAAAAAATTTGTATTAATATTACATGTGAGTAAGCGTGTGACTGATGATCTTCATGTAATAAAATGATCAAGGAACACTGCACTTAGAGTACCGGCGCAGTGCTCTATGCACCATTGGGTGTGGATAAGGGAAAATGGTATGCCTAGTATTTGCTCTAGAGCCTAGCCACTATTACAAATGTTAGACTAGTCAGTCAAATCAAATACTTTTGTATGGAGTAGCTTGCATTAATTTCACTTCTGGAGATAATGTTGGAATACAAAATATAAAAACGTGAAATACAATATTGACAATTATCCCCATTTCCAATTAATGATTGGCCAACAAAGAAATACAATTATATTTTTAAAATTAACTAAAAATGAAAACTCGTGATTTTGTACATAATTACATATTTTATAACGATTTAACTACAGTAATAATATAGAGTAAATGTTGAATATTTCAAATCTCCCAAAGTGAATTTTTCATATAAGTTTTTGTAAGGTGTCGTATATATTTATTATTTATTTATTTATGTATTATTAAATTTTAGCAGAAAATCATAAACGCCTAACAAAATTGTAAATAACTGTTCTTTTATATAATGTATCAAAGTTGTTATGTTCTATAGTAAAAAATAAATTAACAGCTAAATTATTTACAATCACAATTTCTTGCACCTTCTGGTTACGTGATTACGTTTTTATTAATGCCCTTAATCAAATTCAATAACGTTACTTCTAAGTTCACTTAAGAATTTTCAGGGGAGAACGCATTAATATCCGTCATATAAGATAAAGCGTTTTGGAAAATAAAATTATGTCGGTACAAATTGCTTTTGTTTTCCAAAAAAAAAGAAGTGATTTTTTACAGAATTTCAAAATAAAGGGCTTCATGTTGTAAGTTCATCTAAATAATAACTTAT
Organism: Micrasema minimum; assembly: GCA_022494985.1. Classification (NCBI taxonomy): domain Eukaryota; kingdom Metazoa; phylum Arthropoda; class Insecta; order Trichoptera; family Brachycentridae; genus Micrasema; species Micrasema minimum. Next base: position 19,359 of record JAGVSP010003896.1, read on the forward strand.
CTTGACAAATAGCGTGCATATTTAAAGTCAGAACATTGTTTTTAGTAAAATGTTAATTTTCTGCATTGGTATCGTGCCGTGAATAAAAACAGTTTTTTTTCACGAGCAGCATTACAGAGTTAAAAATAATAATAAACTGATTTAATTACAATGTTCCTTAATGTATTACAAATAATACTGGGTAATGACACTTTAGTCACCTAGTTGGTGGCCAATTGAGTAGTACATTTCGTGAGTATGTGGGTGCACAGAGAGAGAGTAAAACAGGTACTTACGTTTTTACAATGGTCGTTTATTCACAAAAACTAACTACTGATGCTAAAACATAACTAACTGCAATATGAATGAAAAAGAATGGTGAAAATGGTTTAAATAAAAATGATTTTATATTCTCGAAAGTTGGCGGGAATAATATTCCTTAGATACGCGTGCGATCACGTAAGGGGCCGAAAGGATTCTCCTCGTAGTTCGTTCGCGCTCGTACGCGTTCGTCGTCACTCGTCATCTTCGCGCCCGTGACGTCATTGTTTCCCGCCACAACACTGAATATATGTTAATTTTTCCATGGTGACATTTAATGTAATTGTATTTTCTGAAATTCATGTTCATTCTGCCTAACTGGGTAATTGTCCCAAACATAATATAAAAAGTGTTTAAAGCAAATAAATTTAGTTTTTATCCAAAATAATACGGACACATTGAATGGGTTTGTCATAAGAATAGTAGGTTGATTTGCGGTGGTTTGACTTGCAAAGGACGCAGCAACCTTCGGTATCTACTAAACTGTCATCCAGCGAAGGCGTTTCGGCTGTCATATCATGGAATCCTGTTGAATGAAAAATTATGCTTCGTTAATCATATTCAAAACATAGTTAATAAAAGAACATTGGGATTTTTACTGAGGACAATCGAATCTATGAAAACTATGAAAATGTTGTATATTGCTTTAGTAAGAAGTCAGCTTGAATATAACTTTGTCATTTGGCCTCCTTATTACAGGGTTCACGTAAAGAACATTGAAAGTCATACTGACTCTCTTTAACTCATGTACATTTTTGGTTTTTCCAGATTTCTTATATTCCAGCTCATGTATTTAGTGTCTAAATTTATTTTGTAAAAACTGCTATTTGTACTTTTGTCTTTGTACAACATGTTACCAGTCTGAAGATGCCCGTTTACAGGGTGAAAGCGCTAACTGGTCAAAATAAATAAAAGTCGAAGTGTACCAAAGTATTTTTTATTTAACTTAACTTTAATTAGTTATATATCAAAAATTTAACATTGAAAGAGTCCAACATAATTTTTTGCGCTTTATTAATTTTAAATTAAATATTCCCATTGTAATATTATGTATTTTCTACAATAGATACAGTCTCAGAAAATATTTTTAAATGTTAAAAAATCTCACATTTTCTAAGGAAATTGGTAAAACGAACCACTTCTACTAACAAAATCGAAATCGTTCTACATAGATTGCATTTTCCAATTCAAAGCGAATAATTCTCGAGCCAATCACAGGATCTGCGGTTAATGGTGTCCCACAAGACTCCCGAGAATCTTGGCAACAAGTTCACCCTGTCTGGCACGGGACAGTAACCCTAATGACCTTTGGATATAGAGTGTGAAATTGGGTGCATAACCAGAGGGCGTTAGGAACCTATTTTACGAAATCGTGGAGTTAGTGAAGGCAACAGGAAATGGTGTATTATTTTTGAAGCCTAGAATTTTATTTGTGGTTCGAAATTTTTTTTCGCTTTAATTCATTTTAATTATGTACATTTTTTTTAAAAAGGTGGCCAATGGGTATTGACGCGAGTATAGAGATCCCCGGTTCGAATTCTCACTCCGCTACGACTTGATTCCTATTTTTAGCACAAACCGTTTAGGCTTCATTGAAAATAGTCTTTACAAATCAAAATATATGGAAAAATCATAAGATTGCAAAGATTTATTTATAATTAAAAAAGTACTTTAAAAAATAGTAGCGTTTAACCATTTGAATATAAATTTGAGTATATTTGTACTGCAATGAAAAACTTGTAAAAATACTTAAGATAGTTTAATATGTAAAAATATTTAACACTTTTTAACACAAAATTAAATTTTACCAAGAATTCTTTATAATATTTTCCAGAAACATCAAAAAAAATTTTTTAAATGATCTATACCTACTTAAGTACTAAATGTGGTCTTTGTAATCGATGAGCGGTGGCGATACAACCCCTAATTTCCTGAAATTATTGTAACACATACAATCGGTTAAAATAATAGTATTTTAAAAAAATATTGGAACAAAAGAGTGAGGTCCGGGAATATACAAGCTATATAAATATAAATTAAAAATAAAGCGTCTTAATAAATTAAATTACCTAGTTCTTGACGCTATATTTGTAATTTATAGATCTGAAATAATATCTCTGCCTACAGAATAACATGTATTAATGACAAATGAATCTCGTTTTGTTTAATATTACGTTATGTAACATTCCACTAAATTTATTTCGTAAAGCAATATGTCTTAAAAGCAATCAGCAACATACTTGTTCAATAATTAGTACTCACATAATATTAATGAAACATAATATTCTCTGCTAGCGTATTCTCGTAGTAACACAATACAACTGAGATCTCATCAGATTGATCAATTGAACAATAAGTAGTTATACGGAGATTCTTAATTAATTTAGTGAACGATGTATAACAGAAATTATTGTTTTCGATAAACTTATATTTATTAACGCTTGCACCACACCTGTTCTCCTCTATGGCTGCGAATCATGGCACCTAACCAGGGCCCAAAATACCAGACTTCTGAGTTTTGAGAATTATTGTAGAAGAATATTAGGTGTGCGGTGGTTTGACTTTGTAAGGAACACAGAAGCGAGGCAACGGATACAGAAATCCTTGGTATCCACTGTCATCATTTCGGCTGGCTAGGCCATATACTACGTATGCCTCCCGAGAGGCTTGCCTATTTTATAAGGCATCAGGTTCTCGGCGTCCTGGTCGTCCACTGTTGACAATTCGTCGACAGTTTGCGTCAGAGCTGCGGGACGTGGACTTGACTTGGGAGGGTGCACAGGAGCTGGCAGGCGATCGCATGGAGGTAGTTTGTGGACCCATATGCTCCTCATAGGGAGCGGATATGGTATGATGATGATGATGAATATTTATAATAATATTATGTTAATTGGTTCTTAAAATGCATTTATGTAAGCAATATAAATATGGAAACATAATTTACTTTATTCGTTCAAATTAATAGCAAAAATTTCCTAACAATGCACAAGAGCTTGTCTTTTTAACTGTCGATGATCTTATATCAGCCTTGTATTCTGCTCTAATTTCGACATTTTTGTACACCTATCATACAAACATAGTACACATTCCCCTGAGACCTTGTATTAATCTGTTCAGATTATGTGTATAAAATAATATATTAACATGAGCACTATAAAATTTTAACTGTTTTTCGATCAAATATGGTTTCGATTCAGTCAAAATTTAATAGCCCATTAACTTTTTTTCAAATCATCGAATTTTTAAATCAGAAAATTGGCTTCATAGAATTATTCGCGAAAGTCAAAGAAAGTGTTGACCATGTAAATTACGTCAATGTTCAAGGTAATTGTTTTTTTATTTTAAACAAAGCCGAAGCTTGGCTCCACTCAATTCAAATAACTGATTTGCTTACACACAGCTCACTACCTTTTTAAGTTTTATTCTAATTCACAACCTTTTCAATCTAATAATATACGAGTATATAGACTACTTATCGAGAAGGGTGGGTTTCAATAAATCTGTCGTACGTATGAAATAACCCTTATCAAATATTTGAACAATAAAATGATAAGTACATCCTTACTTTTTTTACAAAACAAACATTAATGTATGAAATAAAATCAATAAAATAATTAAGGACAATAGTAAAAATTATTGAAACGTTTGTTTCTATTGTTTTAACCATAGATTTAGTATTACAAGCTATTAAATTTGTTTCAAATATTCTCTAGTGAGAAAGTGATAACAAGTTTGTCTCGACTCATTGATCATCTTTTCCTGCGTTGTATGGAAAAAAAATCCGTATCAAGTAAAATTATTTTTTCGAAACCTTGCTATCCCGGTGTGAATTTATTCTGTCTAATGTTTTAACCGTAGATGTTATTTGGCCGCATACAACACCTGCATTCCAATATCTTTCTCATCGGACGAAAGATTTTTTTTTATTTTTTTATTTGTTACTCTTAAACTATATTTTACTACTATTCTCCTCTATACACACCTGATGGAGCGTAGGGTACTGCATTGGTTCACCAAGTACAGTGAATAAAATCAAGTAAAATTATTTTTTCGAAACTTGCTATCCCGGTGTGAATTTATTCTGTCTAATGTTTTAACCGTAGATGTTATTTGGCCGCATACAACACCTGCATTCCAATATCTTTCTCATCGGACGAAAGATTTTTTTATATTTTTTTATTTGTTACTCTTAAACTATATTTTACTACTATTCTCCTCTATACACACCTGATGGAGCGTAGGGTACTGCATTGGTTCACCAAGTACAGTGAATATTGATAATTGATCACATGAAGGCAAGATTATCAGTATCACGCTTCAGGGCCTGTCAAAACATCACATGTGAAATATTTTATACTCATTCGTGGGTTTATATTTTTTCTTTGAAAAAACTGTAAATACTTACTTAAAAACATAAAAATATAGTAAATATAAATATTCATATTTCTTGATTTCGATTTTTCACTCATCATGGTATTCACCTTTTTTTACAAAGAATCTTATTTTGATGGAGGAATATATTATTCTATAATCTTTTTATGCCTTTGTCACTTAAAAAATATACTTCTATGATAAAACACGTTTTAGCAATATTTTCCCATATAAAATTACACGATAAAAATTGAGAAGCGTATAGAAGCCTTCTCCTGAAAGTGACTTTCAGGACCTCGCGTCTGTTGGCAACGTTATAATTAATATGAGCATCAATCATTCATACTACAGCTATACAAGCCAAGTCAGATACAGACAAGATTTCAGTACCTACCTGACTGGTTCATATTGTTGTCTTGTGTACCTACTCTTACTCAACAATATTATGAGAGGTAAATACATCATGGAATTACGAATTAATTATAAGAAATTGGGCTTTAGTTTCACGGTTTGCGGTAAAATTAATAACAATTCTTGAAGTATATTTAAAGTGTTTAGTTTTATTTTATTTTATGAAGTCCATTCAAATGGACAATTACATATTTGCATGAAAAGGGTAACAAGAAAAGAAATACAACATTACAAAATAAAAATCTTGAACAAAACTATGGACACCCTGAAGACAAGATCGTATCTTAATAGACACACACGAAAAAAAGTCCTTGTATTGAGCTTACAATGCGACATAATTATAATTCAAGTACATCATATCCGCTCCCTATGTGGAGCATATAGAAACTACAAGCTGCCTCCAAGCTAAGCGATCTGCCGCCAATTCTTGTGCGTCCTCCAAAAAAAGGTTTGAGTTCCGTAGTGGACGTCCAGGACGCCGGGAACTTGATAAAATACGCAGTCTTGGTCAAATAAGGCTCTCAGAATACATTGGCGGTTGATCTTCAGTGCAAGTCATATGCAAGTCAGCCATGTGTAAACAAGGAAAAGGAGTAGTATTAATTCTTTGGTGTCGAGCAAATATTGTTTTTCGTAATAAAAATCTTCCCGCACTTATGAAAATATATTGAAATCATTTCAAATGTGTTGATATTAAGAAAAAAATTATATGATTGCATTAATTTAAACCAACTAATTAATTTAATTTTTCCTGGTACCAACCTTAATGAAGGGGAGCGAGGCATGAAGTTGGAATAAAAGGACGAAAGTGGATTAAATGCTGTTGAAATGCAATCTCTCTGAATGTGTGGAAACCATGCATGATACGTGCTCTAATGCCGAAATTATCGACAAAATTAAGAACGGTCTTTTACGATGATTCGGTCATGTGGAGCGAATTAATGATGAAAGAACGTATAAAAGGATTTACGATGCGAGTGTGTCTGGTTTTAGAAGTCGAAAAAGGCTGAGAAAGACATGGCATGGTCAAGTACAACAAATACTTGAAAGTGGTCATGTGAAAAGTCATAATATAATATTTGACGTGCGTGCATGGAAGTATGAATATGGAGGAAACAAGGGAAGTTTGCCAAGACAGAGTAGTGTAGCGTTCTATCCTCTTTGCCTACGCCGTCGTGGAAATGGCTTGATGGATAGTTAGTTAATTTAAATCATCTAACTGTATTACAGAAAGTTCAGTTCAAACAAGTTGACTTGTTCATCAACTCCATTATTTTTGTTCTTCAGCGCACTTAATTTTCGTGAAGACTTGGAATATAAAATGCTTTTTTAATTAAAACTTTCCTGTTGCTTACAATCTCATCAGAACGAGAGCTTTACAGCGTTAATATTATAACAACTTTCGAATTAAAATATTCATCTTTCGTACCCTCAACACTAAGCGACGAAATTATTCACAAATTTTTTACTTGCATAAATGCATACAATGCGTTATTAATGCGAATATATTATGTAATATTATCTACGCGTCTGTACTACTGTACTGTACTACTAACAATTTATTTCAGAGTCACTTTTTTGTAAATAAACTTAGCATAAAGAACAATTATTGACATGTCATTGGCCATCCCATTAGATATCCATATTCCCTTCCAACTTTCTGTTTTTTTCTTACGTTTTTAGAAATTACTCATGTATAAATTTTTTGATCAAATTAGTCCTATTTAATATTTTGCCAAGCAAGGGTAGTGCTTAGAAAGCTCCTGATGTCGATACTCTGTCACGATTACAATTAATTTACTAACAAGTGCCTTAATTTTCTGTACTTTCGTCAATAATATCGATTCATTATTGCGCCTTTTGGAAGCTCCCGGAATCGATTGCGAGCTTATTATTGTTTAAAATAAAAAGGTTTATACCTAATGACGGCACAGTAACCAAGCCCAACAATAAATAAACATAAATGTTTAGTAACTCGTTACGATCTTATCTTAATTACAGTGAACCTTAGATTTAGTAGCCCTAATGGCTTTCCAATCGATCGCTGTAAATATTTATTGTCAAAATTGACCCTCTTTGTGGACTACAAAAGTTCTTTATAGTAAGCCTTATCAAGGAGGATATTGATAAATATGTATTTTGTGTTATGCGTACTTTATAGGAGACCGAAAACTTTACAGTTACTTATTCAGTAAACTGTACAATGTACATATGTTTTAATGCGCAATCGTATGTTTGCACACAGGAAATTGCTAATATAGCTAATAATGTAAATATGCCATTTGTTTTTTACGTTTCTAAAAGCAGTCAATATATCAATGTCTACTTAAATATTTATATAAAGAAACATTAACAGTCAGGTCATCCAAACGACGCGTCGAGCCGACCTTTCAATATTCCATACAGTTTTCGCTTTATACATGACGGTTTGCAAACTGCACAAGAAACTGTACAGTTTTCTGTACCGTATTAAGAGCGCTTTAGTTAAATTATTTTTCTTTTATTAACGTTTTATAAAAATTCAACTGGATACAAAATCCATAAGCAAAAAAATTATAAGTGATTCCTTTATGATTGCAAGTGGGATTCTTACCGAATTGTATCACCTACTAGGACACGCCTGAAGATGACTTTTCAATTCATTATGTTTTTAACTTTTTACCAGCTAATTTTTATAAACAACATACTTCTACAAGTATTTGGACAAACTCAAAATGTTGTGTATTAATTAATTAAAATACTTTATTTTTTTCAGAGATGAATCTCATCAACATGGACGCGGAGAACCGCGTGGTGCTGAACGTGGGAGGTATCCGGCACGAGACGTACAAGGACACCCTGAAGAAGATCCCCGCCACAAGACTATCCCGGCTGACGGAGGCCCTGGCCAACTACGACCCCATCCTCAACGAGTACTTCTTCGACCGCCACCCCGGGGTCTTCGCGCAGGTCCTCAACTACTACAGGTTAGCTCCTTATTATTATCTTCTATTTATATACCTAGATCCGAGACTACACAGCCACCCTGATAAATCTAAAATAAGCACTTCATTACCAGCTGTCAATGAGATCCATCGTGATTTATTAATTTATGGCATACACATTCATAGGACAGCGAATATTCGAGTGTTGTTTTTGACAATTTATCTTCACCTAAAACTAGCACAAAAACAGTGCGGATGGTAGTGATTTATTTCTTATATTTAACTCAAGAAAAAAAAAAGTATATGTTCATATTACATACCATAAAATAGCGAAGTTGCTATCTAAATAAAAAATCTTACATTATTTAACGATTTAATAAATATATTATATTTTAAATGATTTTTTTTTTTATTTTTTTTTTTTTTTTTATTTATTTAATATATAACCTTAACAATCATGAATAATATACATTAGACAAGTAGTAAAAGTACAATTACAAAAATTAACGATTTGCCACACCAGATAAAAGGCTAACTTTTGTGCTTGGTGCGGGAATAATCGGGAATAATAATAATTATTGAATGTGTTGTTTTTTTGTTAAATACTTTTTTTTTCTTTACCAAAATCAATTTTCCGCAGTCAGTTAAACTTATTATCCTTCTCTAGGTCCATAATAAGATCAAGGGACCCTTTTTATCTAACGCTGTAAGAAGAAAACTAGTCGAGGTACACCATAAGAATTACCAACTTTATGCCTTTGATAGGAACCACAAATCTATATTAAAAAGTTCAGTAAGATCCTTGTCAATCTACTTAGATGAACATTTGACGGAGATTTGAAGTTCTGCCGAGGCATAAGCTGGCTTTACGAGGAAATGTATCGCCAGGCTACATTATCTAGCAAAAGAAGCCGAATAGATTCACAAGGATCTGAAAGTTACTTGAATTACTTGCAAATGTTATGTAATAATATTCTTTAGAAATAAATTACGCCCTACTTTTGAATGTTTTTTTTTTATAAATATACCTTATTTCTTTTGGTGCCACCTTGCCAAAAAAAATTTTTTTTTTACTAATTGACCTACTCAAATATTTCAATTTCCGGACTGCTTTCAAATAGTCTTAAATAACTGTACCAGAAAACAAGAAACAAGTTGTGCTGGAGTGGAAACCGAACCTAGAGATTATTTTATTATTGGGTATTTGGTGGCTAAGTTTAGACCCTAGCAACATACCCTGCATGATTACACAACTTTATTCCTACTATTGAATTATTTTATTCGGTTAATGTGTTAACTGTATTACGTAATACGTAATGCAGGGGTTATTCATAAATTTTTGTTCCTATGCCGATTAATACCCCATACCTTAAATAATTCGCTGTAACTGTGTAGAAGCCACGTCAAATCCACGCAAATCACCCGAAATGGAGTATAAATATTTTTGCTTTTTAGACTTTTCTAAAATTCAGTCGTTCAATTTTACTTCGTACAGCGAACACATGCTGTTTAAAAATGTTTTACCTTTAGTACCTAAATATAAATCTTCGTTCAGGAAATTCGCCCGAAAAACTTTTTTCCATTTTTAGGGTGTGTACAGCATCAAAGTATCGTAAAAGTATTTATTATGATCGAATGAACATTTCGAAAACAAATCAGTTCAGTGAGTAAAGATTTTAAAAACATGCACAACTATTTTTTATCAGATTGATAGATCTTATATACTCGTGAATTCAAGAGCACAGAATGTTACAAAACGTAGAAGGTACTTTGTATTTCAGTTTAAACCGTCTCTTACAAAGACACAAAGTTTCAGTTACCGATAAATCTTTTTAAACAGATGTCTTTATCACGATTATCCGGTTTATTATTCTAACTTCGGATAAATGCGCTTAAAGTTCGTATAAATATCTAAAATTACAGGCTATATCAATAGAACTACTGGTTCTTTAAAACGGAATGAAGATCCAAAACTCCCCTCGCAGAAATGAATTTACTTTGCTTTATTTCACTTTTTAAGAAATTCGGTACTTCTACTTTACAAACTCTACCTGTTTCTATGTATAAACCCAAGTCTGGAGAGATCTACAAACATGAATACAGAAATAAGAACTGTCGTAAGACGGGAGTTGTTACAATCAATACTAAGCTACTAAGTGCTTGTATCAAAGTTTTTATTTTTTTTTTTATATTCACCCTTGCTTAACCACTTTAAGTGGTATACTTTATGTTTTTTGGCGTTTGATATGATTGAATAAATTTTCGATATTGTACCATTCAAATTTAAATCGCGTTTGTATTCTTGGGTTTGTTGGATTCATGTTTGATAAAAATATTTTTAACATGGAAGAAATTGTTATTTTAATGTTTTTCATGTACGAATAAAGCATTTATAGGGAAATAGGATATCCCAACAGAGACAGAGAAACTCTGGAAACGAATGTGGGTTATCTTGGCGTTTACAGGGTATGACCTGTCATTGGCTGGGTTAAGTGGCCACTTGATGAACTACAACATTCCCCATCCTGCCCATCATCTGTCTTAATGTTTTTATGTAGTATAAAGCAATTATAGGGAAATAGGATATCCCAACAGAGACAGAGAAACTCTGGAAATTTCATAAATGTGGGTTATCTTGGCGTTTACAGGGTACGACCTGTCATTGGCTGGGTTAAGTGGCCACTTGATGTACTACAACATTCCCCATCCCGCATCATCATCTGATAACCATTTATGACAAATTTACAAAACTACTATATATTGAAATCGTCTTCGTCGTTCGAAGACTAGGGTTCGAGAAAATTGGGGGTTTTGAGTTAAGATTTTGTAATTCTGAGGGTGTTTGTACAGTACACGGAGTAATGAAACTCGTAGTACAACCCGAAAACTAGTGAATCTACATCAAATTTGGAGTACATAGTGTAAAATGATTTTTGAATCCGTATTTTTTTTTTAAATCTTCCCGTTAGTACCATAAATTGAGTAAAATTTCATAAATTCTTACTAAAATACGATTTTTACATTTGTTTTATTTATGGACGGTAATAACTTAACTAGATAAATGGTATTTGATATCAATTTGTACAAATTTCTCAAAAAAAAATCATCATAATCAATTTTCTCGAAAATTATGGATCAAGCAAAAAAAAATTTACAAAATCGACTCCAAATATGACTGAAATTATTTAAATATAACTAATAAAAGTTTATTTAAAATACTTGGTACACTTCCACTTTTATTTATTTGACAAGTTAGCGCTTTATCAACGGATATTCTTTAGACGGTAACATGTTGTACAACACTTTTCAGTTTTTACAAAATAAATTTAGACACTAAATACATGAGCTGGAAAAATATGATGTAGATTCACTGGTTTCCCGCTTGTATATCGAGTTTTGTTACGCGATGTATGTGCAAGATACAGGTCGTCATATGGAAATATTGAAATTATATATTTATTAACGGTCAACATGTAGAAATACAGAACAATGTAAATAAGCTTATAGAAAGTAGTTTTCTAGAACGCAGAAATATACAGTATTCGTATTGAAAAATCAAATTCCACAAAAATTTATTGTGTGAGTTTTGCAATAGAAAACACTAAAGCACACTTGAAGACAACGATATCGTGATATTGTTTCCAAAAACACTTTTCAAGTCACTGAATTTTTTCATTTAATGGGATGCATTCCAGTGCAATTTTCTTGTGCACTTTTTTTCGGAATTACGTAAAATAGAATGTTGAGTTCTACGTTTGGTAAAATTGAAAACATTATTTTGTTTAGCGGACTTTACATGATCATGATTACATAAAGAACTGACCCTTGGTGTGGATAAGGGAGAGTAGTAGCAATAGGGGAGAGTAAATAGCAATTCGTCTCGAAAAATATACAAAAGAGGTTTGTCAGGTACATGTGTTATCACTTAAAACTCGAATATAATACTGATCGATATCCTCAAATATGCAAAAGAACATCACCTAATCTTTAATAAAGCGTCGTGAAATAGCCGATATAGTTTTTCTATAAAAAATACGCAGCAATAACTCTCCGGAACTACTATCTAAACTTTACAGCCATCCCCCGTACCCTTCGCAACAACCCAATTCTTTTATACCCCTCTGGTACACACTAACTACAGAAAAAATTCCTATATATGGCGAGCCTCCAATAAACTTTAATAAATTATCTATAAACTTTGAATACAGACTTATTTAAGAATAACCATAGTGAAGTGCGGCGTTTCCCGAGTGGAATCTCACTTGTTGAGTTAGCATTTTACTTTTTTTTTAAAATTTTTTCTTATAAGGTTTTTTTCTAGTATAAATCTTACGATGTGAATATTTTTCTTTCTTTTTTATCTTTGTTGTTACTACCTTGAAAAACCTGTAATTGGTCTACTCTGTTTTCTTTTAATGTTATTATAATGTTTTTCTTACACTGTTGGTTTTCCTGTAAATAAATGAATAAATGTAGTAGGGTACAAATCATGATGATTGAAAAAAGCTCCAATTGCAGGTTTTCGCAGAATGATCATTATTAACAAAAACAAAAAACACAAAATTAAACATATTTTTTTTACGAAGAAATAGAAAAGAGATGGGAAAAATGGTGGGGGGAATCTTTTATTATTATTATTATATTTTTTTTTTATATTTGTTTTTTTTATCATAAGTGTACAAATTAAGATAACATATTTCGATTGAAAGCTTTGCGGTGTAAATCACGCACCATAAATAATAGTTTCCAGCCATTTAGCTCCAGGCTTGGCGAATGGAAAACAGTAATGGAGACAAATAATTTATATAACGAACAACATTCCATATCCTAACAAATCGTTCCCAGTGGGTGCTTTATTGAGATTTAAGAACTTACCGTCATCGAAATGAATAAAGTTCGTTTTGATTAAGGTTTCTGTTTTAATAACTCGGGCTCTCATTGTAATTCCACTTTGTAATAAAAGATGGATTACGTTTTCTTACTTCAGAAAAACAATAAATTGTCAGCTGTTTTGAAGCAAATTGTGACAATTGATAAATGTGGGAGAAGTATACAAGTTATTTCTAGAAATTATTGAAATTATAAAATTATTTAGAAAAACACAACGTGTTCCAAGTAAATGTTTTAAACTCAAAAGAGAATTCTCTTATTTACTTCGATATTAATCTACGATTTATTTTCTGCGGCAGATTGAGAATATACAAAATTACTGTAAAAGATTTGAGTGTCTCTATAGTTGTGCTTTGTGAAAAAAAATGGGATATCATCTCTCTGCAAAGACATCGCTTTCAACGTTTATAGTTCAGTAACGAAAATTGAAAAATTCCCTTTTTGTGTGCTAATTTTTTTTAAACAATATGAACACGTTATATAAATTTGTATGAAATTCAGAAATTCCTTCAGTTTCATGCTTGAAATAACACAAGTTTTTCACATTGCTTTGTACGTTCCGCTTATGATTTATTTCATTTCACACGGAAAGGAAAATAATGTTATCCAATGCAGCAGTTTGTAACGCGTAGACATTTGCTTTGGGAAAATGTTAGGAGGCGACAAGGAAAATGGAAATCACAAACCAGATTCTTGAATCAAGTGACAACGAATCTTTCCATTCACTTATCAGAAGTTGAGTTTTCAAAAATCGTAAACGTATTTATGCGTTATTGTAACTGAAAATTATTTATTTGTTTCTTCTTGCGTGCCTTTTTACTGCTATACATTTGGATAGTAGTTATCGTCAATAATACCCAGTAGTTTGTATAATATTTGTATCTGTATTTATACACTATATGCAATGAGTTTTAACCAAAAATTAAACTGCGAATTTAGATTCGCCTAGATTAGACTAGAAATTTACTTCTACATGGTGTAACAAAACTCATAGTACAACCCGAAAACTGGTGAATGTACATTGTACAAATGGAGACGATTGTGTAATATGACTTTTAAATCTGAGCTTAAAAAAAAAATTTTTTTTCTTCTCGCAAAAGTTTTCATATGTATGGCAGATTAAGTAAAATGCTCAAATTTCTTTTTAAACCGCGTTTTTTAATTTTGTTTTTTTTTTATGAGTAGTATTAATTTGACTGAATACATGAGATTTGTTCTCAATTTTCTCTAAAATTCTAAAGGGTCAAATCAAAAAAAAATATTCCACCAAATCGACTCCAAATATTATGTAGAATCACTGATTTTCCGCTTGTACATCGAGTTTTGTAATGTATATACATAGGATTACATAATGGTGTATAGTCGCCTCAGACTTGTATTTACAATTATTAAAGTAATAATTTCACAAATTACGTTTTTAGTGAAAACAATTAGCAAATTATCAAAAAAACTTCAATTTGAATAATTAGCTTTTTTCGTGAACTGAAATGTAGACAACGTTCTTCATATTTCAACTACCACCGCAAATGAATTGCGTGAAAATCATAATTATTATTGTAAATGTTAAGATAAAAATTTCAGAGAATAAATCTGCATAAAAACTAGGTTACTGCTTTTGCATAAGCACACATTAGAATCAGGTAATATAATAATTCCATGTCTGTCTATTTACTATTGTACATTGTAGAAACATCCTCGAGCTATGTTTTGTAAGTTGATAGGAAATTAAACTAAACTGGCCAAGTGCTTTGTTTGGGAACCATGAAATATTACATAACTTAATTGCAGCGGACGTTGCTCACACAATATGCTGAACCATAAAGCTAGCTTTTATTATTTTACATACCTACTCCATTGTGAAGTGACCCCTCGATGCTTTTATGCACAGTTTCATCTACATGCTACGTATTTACTCGTATTATATCATGTCTAGTAGAAGAAATGAATAATTTAACGACATTAAACTTTAAACACGCAACAAAATACATTTAGAACCAGCAAATACAACCAAATTCGGTACAAGATCCCTAAAATACATAGCATTTTCCGAATTTAATATGTGACCTGACATGTTTAAGATCCCTGTATCTAACTATCGAAACAGGACCTCTGATTTGAAAAAATATTATTTTAATAAGTATTTTGAATGATACCTTTTCTACGTGGTTTTGGTCTATATGGTCTATATGGTTTTGCTGTTACTGTTATAATTCACTTTATTTGTTTCTTTAGGTTTTATGTTTTCATTGGATTGGTTCTGTTTTTTGTATATATTGTGTGTTTATTTTGTGATCTAAGTGATGTCAGTGCGCGTTAGAATTTTTATTTTTATTTATTTTATTTATTTTAGTTTATTTCAATCTTGCTTTACACTTTCATCTTAAATGCATTCCTCACTGGGGGACCCCGTGCCGAGGAACAATTACGAGAATAAAATGAATATGTGTTTTTTATTTGTCCCTAAATGAGTTTATTGTTAAAACTCCTAGGGAGCATTAGATTGAAAAAGAAAAAGAATTCTTTTATTTTTTTTTCCTATGTAATGTTATTTTTATAAATAAATTTAAAAAAATTAAAAATTATTGTAAATATAAGTAACATGATATTTGTCACAATATTATGCAGTTAGCAGCGATAGTTTCGTTTTTTAAACCAGTTTTAATTTGAAACATGTCCTCGAATCATTCGCAAAATTTTTGCAATTGTTCAGTTTTTCAGACAACTACATGGTTCAAAATGAAGCCGTATCAGTAAAAAAGCCTCATGTCAGAGTATTTTATTTTTAGAAGTATCTAAAAACCCTCCGATCCTGCTCTACCGGCTTGAAATTGGTACCAGTGACCTTTATTTTTCACTGCCTGGGGCTTACCTTTTCAAAAAACCCCATCTAGCCAGAGATATCCGACAACAATCGTTGTCTTTATCAAGAAACATTTACCTAAAAAATGTGGATTTTGCCAAAAAACATGTTGAAAACCCTTTTTGCCTGTCCGAAATGGTTTTATGTTTATCTGCAATAAGTCCAACTAGATTAAATGTACTCCATTCGTATCTTGGATTTGAAGTATGCCTCTTATGGGAGAAAAGGCACTCAAAATGTAAAAGTTTGGCAATTTTGCCACCAAAAAGAAAAAAGCACATCTCAGCTGGTCGTTTGTTACTCAAATGAGTTGCTTTACCAACTGTACAGAACAATTTGGTGGAAAATCATTACAAGTGTAAAGTTTTAACCTCGGCAAAACTTTTCCCAAAATACTCATTGCCTGCCTAATTGTGAGTATATTTAATCTTACTTTATTCTACAATAGTTTGAATCTGTTTAAGTAATTCGTAACATGTTCCAAATATTTTGTTGATATTTCAAGCACTTCCACAAGCTATTATTTCTTTTTGTTTTCTTCGAGTTTTTTATTTTGTCATGTTTCAAGCATAACAAACTAAAAAACTATAAAAAAAACATTTTAAAAAAAAACCTAATTAATTATAATTAATTATTTAATAAACTTTAGGATGAACTATAGGATGTTTAACAAAATCGTAATATTCTTTGCCTCAATTTACTGTCTATTGTAAATTGTAAAAATAACAAAATAATACTTAAAATTTCAAAAAATTTTAATTTAAAAAACTAATATTCATATCCATAAAAAAAGCTTTTAACATGATCTATAATATGTATGGTTTCTCGAATTTATATTACAATAATGATTATTTAACAATACTATCAAACAATTCTATTAGATTAAATGTATACCCATGTATCGTAATTCGTAAGCATTTTTCATAATATTGTATAATAATTATGCAAAAATGCATATTTCCCCATAAAAAAAAAATATTACGAAATGAAACATGGTCAGTAAATACATTATTAATAATTAAGGACTCTACTCAACAGAAAGGCGACACTTTTATTATGGGAAACTACATGAATAGCGCCAAACAACGACCCCTAAATGTTTCCTCCGTGTACAACATAATACCTCCAATTCGGAAAACACGTTTGTTGAGACGAAATACCCTATTTACACAATAATCCTTGGGTATATTTAAACGGTTATTCAGGATATAACTCTACGCGTGTTATTAATTATGTCTAAGAACTTAGAAAAAATATTTGTTCCCTTAATAGTGTAATAATGTTTGTAAGAGTGTAATAAAAATAATTAATGTTGTTAAAAAGCGTTTCTGTTTCTAGTCAGATGAAAGTTTTAAAAATAATTTGGCAACTTTGATCTCAAATATCTTCTCTTTGGTTAGGAATTTTAAATTCAAATTTATACAGCTATTTACTTAAGTATTTGTGTTTCGAAAATTATAATTCATTTTTGTTTTTTCCTCAATTGTTTTTTTCTTTGCGTCACTCAGTTTATAATTTTGTATTTGTTTGCCAAAGTTAAACGTTATATCATCAAATATCAGTTTCATGGTATTTAATTAAAATAACTTTTTTTAATGTGTCACACACATTCGCACGACTTTAAACTTTTCAAGTTTGTGTTCAAAGCTGTAACTTCAATATCAAAGCTGTATTTTTAACCGCAAAAACCTTGACAGTTTCATAAAAATTTCCCGATTTTCTTTGCTTTGTTACGTTTTCAATTCGCGTTAAAAGCATAGCATGGCTTAAAACATGTTAATTGCGTATGCATAAACCTTGAATACATTGTTTTTTTTAATTTAATCTTAAAAATAAAGAATTGTATTTAAAATTAGTGAAATTCTCTTCAGTTTTATTATGCGACAAGAATGTGGTTCTACAATTTGAATATGTAAAATAACGTATTTAACGTACAACGTTAACGTTGTCCATCACAGAAGGTTTATTCCCAAGTAATGACCACTTAAAATGTGCAAATTGGAGGCTTCGCGAAGAATTCATCTAATTCCTTCCTTTATCTCATTTCCTCCACCAAGAATTTCATTCTAATGGCCTTAATTCCTTATTTACGTACGTAATTTGTAAACCCGAGATAGTATTATAAATTAAATCCTCCTTATGAGATTATTCTTTTCCATTAAATATTTAAATAAATTCAGTAAATCACGGTATTTTTTGTTTTAATTTACTGGCAACCAGTTGCAATTCAACACCGTGCTGTTTTAACGATCTTATTATGAAATATGACGGTGGAACCAATCCGCTGTAAATAATATAGTAAAATAACAATATATATTTACACTGTTTTCCTAAACTTTTTATAAAATTTCCCGAGCCGTTGAATTCAATATTTAAAGCGCTCCTGAGGTATATTTATACTAAAACGGCGCTATATAAATTATCCGTGATAATAATAATACATATTATATTATATATAATTAGTAGGTCTATCTTTCTTTTTCGTAATTTTTTTTTTCGTAATCTTACGGTATTTGCTTTTGCATTGGAGTAAAATTCATATTATTTTTATAAAGCAGTTTTATTATGGGGATAAAAAATAATAAACGTATTGCTGTATTTATTTCGTGTTTGTATTTTAGTCAATTATATCTATCGAGATAAGAATCGTTTTAATTGCTCTTCTTAAATTTCCTTCAGAGCCTCTTTTAAGTCTCTTTATCTAAAATAAATGGTGAGAATTAAAACTGATTTTCGTTTTTAAGGGATCACTTAAAGTTAAAATGGAAATTATTTATTTGAAAAGATAAAATCTTTGGAGTTAAAATTCAACCTTTTGTGTCATTAAAAATTCGTTTAATATTCTATGGCGTATAATAATTTCATTGTTTGTAACGAAAAAAGCTTTAAATACGCACCAGTTTTTTAATTTGCTTTCACCTTATCTTTGGGAAAATTTAATTCAGAAAAATAATTAACTTCTAAAAAACTATTTATAAAAGAAATCGGGCATGAAATCTTTTTTTTTTTTCAAATAACATTTTTTATAATAATACAATAAAACCTTAAATAAATTATTGTATTTTTCGCGACAAACGCGCAGGCAATGCATATGTACTATTTTTTGGCAATAATTAAATTAAATTACTGCTTTTTTTTATCAGTATCTTACTGTATTAATTTGTACATATTTCAAACCAATCTTTTGCTACCGTGTGTACTCAAATATAAAATGTAAGCTAACGATACACTAACGAAACACGACATAGTAGCCTAAAAAACCCTACTCAGCATTTGGTCTCAGTAAACGTGGTCGTTTTGCTAAATTCAGGGTGAAAATTTCGCACCAAGCAATTTTTAAAGATGTTCCGTGCCAACAGATTAAGTAATTCTGAGAAAATACGCAATCAGCCATTTCGGTATATGCGAAACTTAAAATTACTTTAAAATGTAATAATGGCTTTCACGTGCAATTTAAATTAAAGTACCTACCTACAAATCATTTAACAATTATCATTATATTTCTATTGCAATGCCCCATGTACCATTAATGTAGTAGTATTAGTAGTAGTAGATAAAAACGATAACATGAATAATGCAAAGCACTTTATTATTCTCAATATATTTGATGAGATAAGAATGAGAAGAATGTTTGGGATGAAGAATGGTTTGTATGGAATCCTTATTTCCTTAGAGAACTGGTGGCGTACTATGACTGGAAAGTCAGAAATGCAATCAGAGCTCTCAGAGTCAAGGAAAATTGATTTCACAGAAACGGGGTTGATTTGCATCCAATATCCTGGAAACCTAGAAATGAGAAAGAATGCAGAATATTAGGTACTTGCATCCTTCTACCTATTGAGACTATCATAGAACTTCTGATCCTTTGTAATATAATCCCGTCCATATTTTATTGTTTTTATTCATTTCTTTCAATTACATTACAAAAGTTTTTAGTACTTCACAACAAATTTGGTTTTCTGTAATATATTCCAATAAAATAGGTGTAGGTATTTCAAGTTAAAGATTGAATATTATTAGTATTTTAACTATATTCTAGCACATCTTCTTGTCATCATAAATTCAGGATGAATTAATATTACAAATTGCTGCTACAGGGTTGAGGATTGCATGTTTTCTAATGCTATTAAATGTACTGGTGCAATATGCAACAACTCAATTGAGTTAAACTTTGTGCAAGTAAACATCGCCCTAAGTAACGTCACTGGAGTATGCTGAATCGTGTTTGGCTTGGAATATTTAATTTACTATAGGAATATATAGATATTATATTATAGCCTTATAGAAGTCAACTTTATAAAGTAGTAAATGTGCATATTGCTATGTTTCCTTTGGATTTGTGAATATTTTTCTTATTTATTTAGATAAATATTTTGAAGCGACTCCACTAAACCAGCCAATCAGAAGCTTTTCTAGATTTCTCGCATTTTTTCAAATGTTTTTAATACAGTTTGCTATTCTTTTAGAACGCCAATGCTATCTTATTCATTTTTATTAATTTTTGTTAATGCATTTAAACGACACTAAAAGACTTTTTATATCCAATTTCATTTGTAAATTTCCATTTGCATTAGGAACTGAGAGAATCGCAAAAATACAGCACATCATTTTTATAATATAAAGGTGGATAATGGTTACTTTTACTTACCCTAAATGGTGTGTTTAGGTATCGTTAGTGTTAAATCAATCTCAAAAACACTGTCGTAAAACAAGTTTGAATGTAAATGCAAAAAAGGATTACAAAATAGGCCAATAGGGTTCTTCCCGATAGCATGAATATCCTTGAAAACGTTATAAATATTTAAAGTATAATTTTACAAATCCAACGATATAAAACACAACGATCAAAAATTTAGTTTTCATTTATAAATTTATGTTTTAAAAACACGAAAATACGAATGATTTTGAACGCCCGTAACTAATTAAAAGGGGT
>JAGVSP010003897.1:0-19430 GCA_022494985.1 Micrasema minimum
TTAACGATATCCTAATGGGTAAACAAATCACAGCATTTTTCTTGATCTCTCCTTCCGCTCACTTGTGGATTAAGTTCATTCTTTACCTCCTTTATTCACACTGACGAAGGCTTTTAGAAAGGTTGTTCCATTGTGTAGCGAGGTTGAAAAGCTCTCGGGTGTGTTTACATTCTCTCATTGTTGGGAGGGGTTTTTTGTCCGATTTTAAATTAAAACCTCGTTTGTGGCGTGGCGGAACTATTCCTCGCTTCCATTTTTTGGGATTCCCCTTTCCACTGGCGTATCGATCGAGGATTGACTGCCAACAGACGATATTTCATCGTCACAATTGACACGTGGATAAGAGGTTCGGTGGCGTGGATTGAAGACTATCCACTATTGTGAATAGTTCTCAAGCCGGGACGTGACTTGGGAAAAGTGACCCGGTAAACGCTCACAATAATTCACAAATAAAAAGAAAATTGATACGATTTATTTTTCGTGGTAGAAAAAAGGGGCCTTATCCCAAATTTAATGTAACATAATACACATGTTAAAATACCCATGACCCGATAGAATTCATTGCCCAATAAAGCTGTCAAATTTAACCACCACTTTGTTCTGCACCATCGTTCGGCAAATTCCCCATAAGATTGAAACATAAAGAAGCCACGCACCATAAAACAAGGACGACTTGTAATTCCTTACGAGAGCCGAATTCCGGAAGATTTATCGTCACGATTATATCCGTGTAATATTACAGGCACAATCCTTTAATGCAGCGGCCTGGAAAGTCCTAGATGATGGGGAAACGTAGCAACGTTAAAAATCGAAACATAAACATGAAACGGAGACATTGTAATAATTGCGAACGGTAGTGGTATCGTATTCTGTTTTCTGCAATGCAAAGGTCCAATAAATAAGTGCTACATAAAGCTACATTCAGTAACTGAGTATGCCAGCTCTCATGCTAGCTCGCATCGCGTAATCTCGTAATAAAAATTCCCATACCAAAAATTTTAATATGGTTTTTAACATTAAAATATTTCATATTTATGTGATATCTTGGATTGGCTTTGAAACGCAGTGTATTTTTTATACGGGACCGAAAACTGTACGGTTTCTCGTTCAGAAAACTGCACAATTTCTTGTTAAGAAAACTGTACAGTCTGTCAAAAGACACGCTAAATTATTAATGTCAAAATTATCAATGTCTTTAAGAAATTTAAATTTAAACTAAAAAAACACATTTATTTCAAACAACTATAATCACTATTTTTAGCTTATTTAATTGTTTATTTTGCATATCTAGTACCTACATTAATTTTTTTATTTACCTTATTATGATAACTACTTATATTTTACCTTGTCGTATTACCTATATTTACTACTTACTATTATACCTTATACTACCTATATTTACCCTACTATGATAACTACTTATATTATGTATATTTTAGCGTAACCTCCCTCACCAAGCACAAGAGCTTGTCTTTTTTATTGGTAAGGTATAGCGTTATGGTTATATTGTATAATTATTGTGATATTAAGCTTTGTAAATTTGATTCAACAATGTATTAAATAAATAAAAAAATTTAAAAAAAAAAAATTAAAAAAAAAAATGTGTATTTTTTAAGCGCGATCGTAAGTTATTATCGTATGATTGTTAACATGGCTAATAATGTAAATATGTTATTTGTTGTATACGTTTTAAAAAGCATACAATAAACCACTTAAACGTTTATGTAAAAAAACATTAACTGTCAGGTCAGCCAAACATCGCGTCGGCCATTCAATATTCCATACAGTTTGATTTATACGGGACAGTTTGCAAACTGCACGATAAACTGTACAGTGGGCTTAAGATTGCTTCGCTTCCATTTTGATTATCGAGATTCAGTGCCCTATGCACCATAGTTGCGGATAAGGAAACGTGGAAAATCATAAAAATAACATAAATATATATCTTATGTTAAAATCAAAAAACCATTTTTTTGGTTCTACGTGATTTTATTATCAAGTTAGTGACAAATTCAGTCTGAAATATTGTATAATATGTACCTATAATATAAAATAACATCTGTGAATTAGCGAAATTCCTTGACTAGCGAGTAGGTAAAGCAATAAAATTCACCCAAAAAGAGATTAAAGACCAACTGAAATCAGGAATTTAGTAAAAATCCACAGATGTTCCTCTCCCTATTCTTAAAAACTGTAACTAATAAGCCAATATTGTATCAATTAAGATGTAAATGTTTCAACGCCACAGTTTGATAATGCCCTTACAAGGCGAAACAATTGTCACTTACTTGATAATAAAATCACGTAGAACCAAAAAAAATCGTTTTTTTGATTTTTAACATAAGATATCATGGAGTTCTACAAAATAAATGCCATATCAATCAACAAATATATATACCTAGTTGTTTGTCAGACTTAACTCTTTCATCTCACATCTCCGGTGCTTCCTAGTTACGAAAGGTTTCATATGTGAGGTGGTGTACTGATGTTCCGAGTATTTATCTTCTCTCCTCCCCCCCCCCCCCCCCTCCCCTGGGGTACCTCGAGCACCCCTAAAGGGGATTTCTCATCCAATTATGACGTTTTTGGAGCTCAAAAACCCCAAATGAAATGAGCGCCGAGAAGTGGAGAAAGAAAAGTGGATTTAAAGATTCATCTACTAACGGAATAAAATCAAACACGATATTCAATTTGGTCGTATTGAGATATTTTTCTGTCTGCGTTTTTTCTGTTCATGCATGAGGTCGCGGGTTCGATTCCCGGCGGGGCCAATGTGAAACATTCATTCAAATGTAATTTTATTAAAAATATTTCTTACGAGATGAACTGACTGTAAGACTGATCGTCTTGCCTTAAAAAAAATAATCAAGATACACTCATTAGTAAGTATACCAATTCGGTGCCCTATGCACCATAAGTAAAGTTTGCATATTCCTTTCCAAAGCTTCTTTGTCTCTCTTCTCTATTAAATCATCATCATCATCACACAAAATCCACTCCCCATGTGGAGCATATTTTTTTATTTTTTTTTAACCACCTCAACAGGCCAGGAGGCCCAATTACAGAGGGGAACAACGTCACAAACACCCAGGCTTGAAAAAAATCTTATATTGGTTGGAAGAAATTGCCAATTTGGGCAATAAACCCGCCAATGTACACAAATATTTGTACAAAAAGTCAAATAAATAAAATAAAAATCACCTTCGATTTTTGTATTCTCACCGGGAATCGAACCCGGAACCTCCGTATCGTGAGTCCAGCATCTTAGCCATTACGCTACGGAGGCCGCCATATTGATTCCACAAACTGCCTCCAGGCCAAGCGATCGGCCGCCAGCTCCCGGGCATCCTCCCAAGTCAAGTCCACGTCCCGCAGCTTGGACGCAAACTGCCTTTCGGTTCAATTTCGGTATAATTTCGGTTCTAAAAGACGAGAATCCGTCACATCAATTCATCTGACACGTCACAAAACAGTAAATTAATTTGATTTATTTTCAGAACCTTTCAGAAAAGGACATAACAAGGAACAATAAAATAGTGAAAAAGGACATTTTGTAGTACCCATTCCGCGTCACGGCTGCCTCTTATTTATCAGCCTCTTTCTGCCGCCATTTTGTAAATATTAGAAAAGATATTCCCTCAGGATGGGGATAATCTGAGTCGGGGTAAAATGAACCACGGGGTAGATGAATAACTCAATTACCGCGATTTCGGCCCATTTTACCCTCGACTCCCCTAAGTCCTGGCGCGGATCAACTTTTTACGCCGCGAAATATTATTATATCGTGGTGCTTTATAAATTTTATTACCGCCTTCAATTTTGACGTAATTTTTAAAGCAATAAAATCGATAAACTCGTTTATGTAGCCCGAAGCGTCACATTTTGAAACAAAGTGGAAAAATAACACAAAATACAAATTGGATGTTGTCAAGTGGTTTTATTATTTTGACTTGGTAATATTTTTTGGGAAAGATTTTGCAGATTTTACGCTTAAATTGATAGAAAACTATGCAGAAGCCATCTTCATTTGGGTTTTTCGTGGATTTTGGTGTTTATTGGTGGATTCGAATTGGCTTGATAGAAGCTCAGCTAAAATCCACTCAGCCGTTATCGCTTAGAAGCTTTAAAATTTCTTTCATTTTAAATATAAATTATTAAATGGAGACAAGATGATTATTTACTACTACTTCTACTTTCCTTTATCCGCATCCAATGGTGCATATGGCACTGCATCGGTACACCAAGGGCGGTGATTTTTGATCCTAGGTAGGTATAACATGTGTATAAATATTTAGTATTGATTCCTATGGGAAACGAACCGCGAGCTCGTGCATGGTAGCACACTAACCACTACACCACAAGACGGACTGTAACTAATTGAAATAAAATATTTTTTATATTGATCCTGATGGAAATCGATCCTAGGATCTCGCGTGTAGCAGCCCAACGTACTGACTGCTACTAGATGAGGCGGACAAAAAATATCTTCAAAAATAATATAATACAAATCGAAATTTTCGTCATATTAGACCAGTCAAAAGAAATATATTTGTATGGAGTTCGGGAGATACAAAAAATAAATACTTGGATATAAACAGTATTGACAATGATCCCCGATTTCTAACTAATAATTAGCCAACAAAGCGATCAAACTACATTTTAAGGTTGAACGAAAAATGTAGAACTGATAATTTTGTTCTATTTTTTTTTGTTTTTGGTCTTCTCCGACGTTTCGGCCACCGTTGCAGGCGCCATCTTCAGGGTGAAGTATGTATGTTTATGTACTTGGAATTTGTACCGTGTCACAGTCGACAGTAGGTATTTTGATGTGTTTATGTATTAGGAATTTGTACCGTGTCGCAGTCGGCAGTAGGTATTTTGGTGTTTGCGTGTAATACTGGAAACCATGTGTGTTTGAGTTTAAGTCTGTCATCTCTGTTAATCTTGTTTGGGTGTTTGTGTAGCCTCTTTCATTATCTCATTAGTCTCAATAAAATTTTCGGCTATTGCCAACTTGTAAGGGTGTCAAAATAAGTGTCAAATCTGTGTTTTTAAGTACACCCTAAGAACCAACCGAATGGCACACAAAGCGCCTATGGACAGAAAACCTCGTTACAGTAGCTCAATCACAGATAACTATCGACGTAGTTAAAAACGTGCTAATCACGTGCTAACGCTAACGATTTGAGCGATCACAATGACATACCGTTCAATACCGCGATCGCCGAGCCGAGCATTGACGATCTGAGCCGAGCGGAGCCGATGCACGCGATATCGCGGCTAAACGTCAAACGTCAAATCATCGCGCTTGTCGGATTTTTTATTATGTCGACTGCTTTTCTCAATATTTGGCTTGCCGAAAACCGGCTAAATGCAATACGGCACTCGAGAAAGATTGAATGAAGATATATGTGCGAATGAGATATATCTCGGGAAATGGCTCGCGACTAGAAGCGCTCGGTTAATAATCCGATCGATAACTTTTAACGCGTGTTCCATTGTGATCGCGAAAACGTTAAACATCCATGGGTAAGAAATCGTTATCACGTCGCTTATTACCGAGTCGATAGTGATCTGTGATCGAGCTACAGGCTTCTTTTAAAACGATTTAATAATACTACCCGGAAAAAAATAAATACAGAGTAAAGGGTTGGTTGGAAGATATTGCTTAAAAGCAATAAGCCCGCCCTTGTACTCTTGCTATGTAATTGTACGTGAAGTTTTAAATAAATAAATAAATATATTAAATATTTCAAATCTCCCAATAATGTCTTGTTTTATACACTTATACCTTAAACTAGGGATTTCTTGTGAACCATAATTTATCGTATAGTGTTCTTGGATATAAATGTTAATTACCACCAAAATATCATTTGAATTTGTTATTTTTCGTTTAGCGTAAAATAGCAAATGTAAGTATTTCTCAGAATCCAGCTCCTATAAAAATATGAAGTCACAAAAAAATGCTTAAGCCCGCTATATACCGGACAGTTTTCTGCGCAGTTTTCTATGCAGTCTGAAAACGGTCCCGTATACAACGAAAACTGTTTAAAAAACTGCGTGCTTATGTCAGATTTAAGCTGACATGACAGTTAATGTTTTTTATGTAAACGTTTAAGTAGACATTGGTTTATTGTATGCTTTTAAATACGTAAAAAACCAATAACATATGTATTTACATTATTAGCTAAATATACAATTTCCTGAGAGCAAACATACGATAATAACTTACAATCGCGTTTCAAAAATACACATATTTAGCGTGTCTTTAGACAGAAGTTTGACAGATTGCACAGTTTTCTGAACAAGAAACTGAAAAATAGCAACACTATTATATGAAAACCAATCAACTGAAGTGCCTTATATCCAATCTGAAACCTTATATTTACTCGACTATAGAGAAATTTCCTGAAAGTAAGGGAAACGTTGGGATGTTTGGCCTAGACAAACAGTCCTTTGTACACAAGTTTACCTGAAATCGTTGTTCCTAAATTCCGTCGCATGATTACGCCTGTATTAGGTTTTAAAGGACTGTGGACATACTGAGTCATAATCTGCAGAACAACGTAAGCGACACAGTAAATTGTACAGGAAAAGAGTTTTTAACATTATTTATCGTTGCCACTATTTTTAACTATTCGGAATATATAGGAGTAATTTCGATTAGTTTTTTGATATTATATTTTAATACAATGTGTATATATTATTTTTTGCACCCGAAAACACACTGTAACAACTACAGTTGATCGGGGCAGAACCGTTTTTTTTTTAATTGTATAATTTCTTTAAGGATTTTCACTGTAAATTTATGTGAAATAAAAAAAAATTTAAACTGGTTTGTCGTAATGTGTCTGTTACAAGTCCGCCTCGTAGCGTAGTGGTAGCGCATTTGGCTACCATGCATGAGGTCGCGGGTTCGATTCCTAACATGAAATATTTATTAACATGTGATTTTCATATGAATACTTCATGTGTGATACCTTGGACTGGTACTGAAGCGTATGACTGATCATCCTACCTTCATGTAATAAAATAATCGAGATACAATGCACTTGGTGTACCGAAATTAATTTCAAAAAATTCAAGCTCAGATACATAAATTTATATTACACATTCGACCAAGTCAAGTCCACGTCCCGCAGCTCTGACGCAAACTGCCGACGATTCGTCAACAATGGACGGGTCCAGGACGCTGAGAACCTGATGCCTTGTAAAATAGGCGAGCATGGTGGCGGCTCTCGGGAGGCATACGTAGTATATGGCCTAGCCAGCCGGAACGCCTTCGCCAGATGACAGTAGATACCCAGGGTGGCTGTGTCCGTTGCCTCACCTCTGTGTTCCTTACAAAGCCAAACCACCGAACACCTAAAATTCGAGTTTCGCTACTTCATGTAAAACAGGAAAAAATCATGTGTCGAGCCTATTTGCCGTTCAGCCCACTACACATAAAACCGTGTATTTGAAATATATTTTGTAAACTTTTTCTGAATTATCAATACTCCTACAATACTCGTTTTGTGTGTTTACTCATTATCATGTCATGTAAAAATCAGAACATTTTTGTTTTAAACCTGTTTAGTCCGAAGGTACATCAATTATTTTACTTATTCTGTTAACGAAATGCCGGGAAAGCGAGTAAAAACTTCAACATTTTGGGTGTGCTCAAATACCTGTACACAAATCTGGATTTATCCCAAGACGTAGGGTGTATATTTCATTTTATATCCCTACAGAGAAAAGGTAGATTTTTTTCAAATTCAGGAATATGGATATTGCGTTTACAGGGCTTATAACCTGTCATTTGCTGGGTTAAGTGTACTGGAGTAAGAACTCTGTAGCCATATATATTTACAAGATTGAATAAAAACACTTTCGGAAACACGTTGCCTTTTTCAAGGTCACTTTTATAAAACTTTTTTATAATTATAATTCTACTTTTTTTTTTAAACTTTTAAAAATGACCTTAAAAAATGGCAACGTATTGGCGAAACTAAACAGTACTAAACTTTAAATATACACCGTGTAACATAACTCGATGTACAAGCGGGAAACCAGTTAATCTACATCATGTTTTGAGTTCGATTTTGTAGTTTTTTAAAAAAAATTTGACCCATTGTTTCAAATATAATTAATTTGGTAATCCAGAAAAATGCTAGTTTTGATAGAAAACCATAACACAAACCAAGTTTTAATAAGAAAAACTTATTTTTCAATACTTATGAAAGCTTTTATGAGAAGAATATTTTTTTATTTTAGTTCAGATTTAAAAGTAACATCATATATTAGACCCTAAATATGATGTAGATTCACTAGTTTTAGGGTTGTACCTAGACTTTTGTTACTCCATGTAAATTGATTCAAAAAACACATGTTTTGTTTCATTGAAAATACCAAATTATCTATTTAATTGATTGTTTAATTATTATTTAAAAAAGAAATCCATGCAATCTTATTTTTTTATTTTAAATAATGTTTTCAACAAGCGGCTTGTGCTTAAAAATGGGAATCAAGTAGGTCAAATCCAATTTCAATAAAACAGTGCCAAAATTTGTTCGCCTCGTATCGTTGTGGTAGTGCATTTGGCTACCGTGCATGAGGTCGCGGGTTCGATTCCCGAATATATATATGAAACATTTAATTTAATGCGTTTTTTCACATGAACAATATTTCATTATCATACCTTGGGCTGACACAGAAGCGTAAGACTGATCATCTTACCTTCATGTAATACAATGATCAAGATTCAAATTCAGGTTAGTATTCATGGTGCGAAATGTAAGTTAAAAACATATATTTAAAGGTGATTTTTTTTATGTTGGAAATTTCAGAATTTTTCAGTATTTAAATAAAATTTATTTTTTACTATTTGCTGTCATGTCTCAAGCACTTAAATGACGTCAGCAGTTCAGCGCCGCGACGCCGAAACAAACACTGGCCGTGTTTGTTAATACTATATATCTTTCGATCAACATGAACAAGCGTGTCACGTGGGGGCAACTGATTTGGGCTATAGTCATAGAGGGCCTTTCTAGAGGACCAAAAATTACTTTGAAACCATAGATTAAGGATTGTTTGGAACATATTTCTGTACCCTGGAATCAAATCTGACACAAACTGAAATTGGGTCAATAATTATTATAAAAATTAAGACATACACCACCACGTGACTCGCGGCCAAACATACTCCTCGATTTTTTCCCTGGAATTTAACATTAGAGCAATAATTTTTCACACATTTAAAATATTGACCAGATTAGTGATTGCATCGTATTATTTTGACGTGATAACGTCTAATAAATCGATGAACGCCGGCTGCACACACGGAAAAGCATGACTCATTGTCACGTTCCGCCTGAGCCGAGTGTGCAAGCGAGAGCGCGGAACAAGCGATAGAGAGGCACAATCGGCCTAAGCGTGACGCATCTATCTCTCTTTCACTTCATCGGCCGATGCGTCCGAGTAAAAGGGAGACAGCAGCAGCACACAAGCTACAAAGTGAAAGTGAAATTAACGAGTGCAAAAAAATGATAATTTATGGAAAAAAATGTAATTTTCAACTAACTCCTGCTTTGTATTATACAAACTAATGATAATTCAGTAATAATAATTCAATTCAATTACAAAAGTATGCTATTTTTCATCAATGTTTTATTATGACGTTATCACGTAAAATTATCGTCCGTAAACCGACTTTACAGACAGCCAAAAGTTTTTTTATGTATTTTATTTGTTAAAGGAGATATTTAAATGATTAAAACCTTCGAAGGTGTTTTAACTGGCTAAGCCATAAACTACATATACCTCCCAAAAACCTTAATCATTCTTGCCTATGTTACAAGGCAGTTTTTGCCATCCTGGATGTCCGCTCTTGACAATCCGCCTGCAGTTTGCTTAAGAATTACAGGACGTAAGCCTGACCAGTAGCTCAATCACAGATGACTATCGACGTGGTAATAAGCGACGTGATAACGATTTCTCACCACGGATGTTTAACGTTTTCGCGATCACAATGGAACATCCGTTAAAAGTTATCGATCGGGATTATAAAGCCAAAACTGTAAGTAAAGTAAAATAATGTAGTTTTATAGAGTTTAAATGTTTGTGCACAATTTATCATGCCATTTATTTGCTTTAAATCAATTTGAGAAAGCAATAAAACGAAAAATTTGTCAAAGTATGCCTTTCATCTATGGTGCTTGGCAACGCGACCGTGATATGAACGTATGTTCATTGTGATCGGTCAAATGCTTAGCAGCACGTCGACAATCATCTGTTATTGAGCTACTGGGAGGATGCACGGAGAGCTGGCGGCCGATAGCTTAGCTTAGATGCAATTTGTGGAATTTGCAGTAGATATAGAATTACAATGATGAAGATGACTACGAATATAACTTCGACTGTAATTTGCTATGATGCGAACATCGAAATTTTTTTGGAGCATATGTAAGAAAATCTCGTATTTCGACTTGGTCAGTGTTACTCCCAAGAAGGGCAATGAATAACGTACTGTTGTACAGGCAGCGGAAATATCATTAGGAATCCATTAGCAGACTTTGTGTTGTCAACCTTCGCGTGTTTATTGGTGTATGTATGGTGTATGGTGTGTAGACAATGGTGACCGACCAAATATTAAGCATTTACGAAATTGCACATACTCAGATCCAAATCATAAGTAATGTATCCCACACTAATGCTCACTACACTAAGTGTATAAGTCTTATAACCGTGATGTACACAATGGCTTGTAGGGAATATTAAAGGCTCCAGTAGCTCAATCACAGATAACTATCGACGTAGTTAAAAACGTGCTAATCACGTGCTAACGCTAACGATTTGAGCGATCACAATGACATACCGTTCAATACCGCGATCGCCGAGCATTGACGATCTGAGCCGAGCGGAGCCGATCTACGCGATATCGCGGCCGTACGTCAAACGTCAAATCATCGCGCTTGTCGGATTTTTTATTATGTCGACTGCTTTTCTCAATATTTGGCTTGCCGAAAACCGGCTAAATGCAATACGGCACTCGAGAAAGATTGAATGAAGATATATGTGTGAATATGATATATATCGGGAAATGGCTCGCGACTAGAAGCGCTCGGTTAATAATCCCGATCGATAACTTTTAACGCGTGTTCCATTGTGATCGCGAAAACGTTAAACATCCATGGGTAAGAAATCGTTATCACGTCGCTTATTACCGAGTCGGTCGTGATCTGTGATCGAGCAACTGAGTGCATTAAATGATCTAATAATGGATATCATCATCATCACTTCAGCCCGTTGAGGTCCACTGCTGGACTCGGGGGAGTCCAGCAGTAGCTGCAGGGGTGCCGTCTCCACTCCTCCACTGTCTTCCAGCAGACTTCCTGATGTCGTCCACCCATCTAATCCTTGAGATCTCTGGTTTCTTGGTCTCCACTCCAGAACGCGTATCGTCCATCTGTCGTCCGTCATTCCGGCTATATGACCGGCCCATTTCCAATTCAACCAAGCAATGCGCTCCACCACGTCGCAGACCTTTGTCTGGCGTCAGATCCAATCGTTCCTTTTTCGGTCTCTTAATGTTATTCCAAGCATAATTCTCTTCATGCTCTTCTGTGCAGCATGCAACTTATGGGAGGATTGCTTGGTCAGAGTCATTGTTTCCGCGCCATAAGTAAGGACGGGTAGAATTCATTGGTTCAACACTCGAGTCTTGAGTCTTGAATGGATATATAACTTTCAAAAAATCAAACTTGATATTTGGTTCTGTTAGTTGTCTTAATTTTGTGACAGCTGTTTCGCTTTGTCTTGCAGCTTAAAATATCTTGAATTCAGCGAAATCTTTTCTTCTAATAATATTATCTTCTACCGTTCGTGACGTATTACGCGTCAAAGTCAGTGTGCTAAGCTCCTTGTCTTAATGACGTCAGAATTATAGAACGCTTTTCCCGCCAATTCATCTGTCAATTCTTAGAACTGTCAAGATTAGGCGCGGTAGGGCTCGAAGTAAAATGGATTGTGTTGCCAGAATGGGTATTATTTTTATATAGTCTCCGCATGGCAACATCAAATACTCTTAAATCAATGCACCTTCCCAGGTGGAATGATTTGATACTTGTTACATGAAGGCAAGATGATCAGTCTTACGCTTCAGGATTTTCAAGGTATCACCTATTATTTTTTTTAATAAAAATCACATTCAAGTAAATATTGCTTATTGACCCCGCCGGCAATCGATCCCGCGACTCACGCATGGTAACTCAACGCGCCAACCAA
This sequence comes from Micrasema minimum, assembly GCA_022494985.1. Lineage (NCBI taxonomy): Eukaryota > Metazoa > Arthropoda > Insecta > Trichoptera > Brachycentridae > Micrasema > Micrasema minimum. The sequence goes on from JAGVSP010003897.1 coordinate 12,265, forward strand.
TATACACTACAAGACGGATATTATTTGCAAATTACCCAACATTTTATATGGTGCAATAATTAATGATTCTTCTTTTTTTTAAATAATTGTTTTAAATTTGTTTTTGACATTTAACATCTACGTTGAGGCGCTCTCTTGATCACACACTAAACATTTCTCGTATTTTTTCTACTTCTAAATCCTGAAAACTTAGCGGTTTCGTATTAAAACTCTTAGTAACACGGAGGTCTTGCGTTCGACTCCCGGTGAGATCAAAAAAATGAGAAGATATTAATTTTTATACCGGTTGCTTTGTGATGTTACACTCTCCTGTTTTTTGGTCTCCTGGGTCGTTGACGCGGGTTAAAATAAATAAACAAATATTTTAATATTAAATAATAAAAAAAATATCAACGTATGAGGGTATATATGAAATAGTAATTACCTAAATTATTTGAAAGCACTCAAAAAAATATATATATTGTAATGATGATATTAATAAATTATCATTATGATAGAAAAAAGAATTGAGTTCTTTAGAAGTTTTCAACAGAATTGTTTTTCTTACACTTGAAAGTTGTAGGTTTTTTGTAATGTTTGTACATATTAAAAATAACCTATATTTCAATTAGCTTTTGTCACGCGAGACCTTTTCTAACAAAAAACTTTAAAACTTTCACTAAGTAAAAAATTCTTGGAAAACTAACTAATGCGGCCACTTAACTTTTCAATAATCAGAAATTAACAATGTAATTCCTTCTTCTACTATCCCTTATCAGCACCCAATAGTTCATAGGGCACAGCATATATTCACAAAGTACAATGAAGCTAGATAACTTGTTACATAATGTCATTCTTGCGCTTCAGAGCCAGTCCAAGGTATCACATGGAATTTATTTTTGTTCCCCCTCGCTGTATAGTAAGTAGCGCATTGGGCAACCAAACATGAGGTCGTGGGTTCCTTTCCCCGACGAGGTAAATAATATTTTATTTATCTTTTTTTTTTTTTTTAATATGTTTAATAAACAGACCGAGTGTAGTGAATCTTGACTTTGGTGACTAGATTAGTATACCAATGTAGTGCCCTATGCTCCCATTGAATTTGAATAAAAGAAAATAATGGCGAATGTGTGGTAAAACTATGTATGATAGGTGCACTGATGTTGAAATTAGAGCAGAATGCAAGGCTGAGATAAGCATTATCGACAAAACTAAGAAAGGTCTTTTACGTTGGTTCGGTCATGTAGAGCGAATCGATGATGAAAGAACGGCTAAAAAAATATATGATGCTACTGTGCCTGGATGTAGAAGTCGAGGAAGGCCGAGAAAGACATGGCATGATCAAGTAAAACAAGTGCTTGAAAGTGGGGTATGTAAGAAGTCGGGATAATCGACGTGCGTGCATGAGAAGATGTATGAATGTGGAGGAAGCAAGAGAAGTGTGCCAGGACAGAGTGGTGTGGCGTTCTATCCTCTCTGCCTACCCCTTCGGGGAAATGGCGTGATGGTTAGTTAGTTAGTTAGTTAAATAATAGTAGTAGTCGTAGTAAATACACTAAGTATAAAACCACTCACCGATTTTTCTTGTCTACCGGTTTCGAGACGTAACCCGTCTCTTCGTCAGGACAAACACAACTGTTAATCCTTTTGAATCATTAACCCTTGGCGGTGGCGTAGTGAAGCATGTGTCTAATCTGCATGTCGATTTTATATTTTTGTAAATCTACTATGGCGAAGGCGTGTAGTGGTATTTATTTATTTATTTGGACTTGTACGTAGTGTTTTTTAAAAAATATATATAATAATAATGTTCCCTCACTGGGATAACCCGTGCCGAGGGAAACATTTTACATTGTTTATAACGAGTATATTCTACATACAATCTTAATTTAAGTAACCCAACATCAATACATATATTTATTTTTTTTAATCATTCAGATAAAAGTAAGTATGTGTGGTCTAATTTAAAGTAAAAACCCACTGACTATCTACTTGGCCTGATCCATTCCTCCAATTGTGCACGACCCACCTCCACAATCCATATTTTTATGGCTACTTTGTATGCTGAGTGTTTTTCGAGTGTTCTGATGGACAATTGGAGTAGGTTGTACACTTTACTCGAGTAATAGACAAGGCTTCTTTGGCCAAAGGTAGTGTGGTATTTGCATGTTGGTGTAGTGGTGTTTGTCCTGACGAAGAGACAGGCTACGTATCGAAACCGGTAGACATAGAAAAGTCGGTGAGTGGCTTTATACATTTTTTATTAACATTATATTAAAATAAATGTTAATGCTTTGAACATTAATAAGACTTATTAACTCAATGTTTGTGGCACTCGCATTGTAGTTTCCCATAATAATAAAAATTTAAAAAAATTCTTCAGGGCTTTGCATGTAAGCCCTGAATTGGTACTGAAACCAAGGACAGATGATCCTACCTTCATGTAATCAAATCATCAAGATACATTCCACTTGGTGTACTAATGCAGTGCCCTATGCACCATTGGGTGCGGGTAAGGAAAGTTGTAGTAGTAGATGAAGGGGTAGTATCTACGAAAACGGTTGGCATTTAAAAAAACTTTTGGTTGTCTGTAAAGTCGGTTTACGGACGATAATTTTACGTGATAACGCCATAAGAAAACATTGATGAAAAATAGCATACTTTTATGAATTGAATTGAATTATTATTACTGAATTATCATTATTTTGTAGAATACAAAGCGGGAGTTAATTGAAAATTACATTTTTTTCTATAAATTATCATTTTTTTTTAGTTTTTTCTTCTTGTGTGCTGCTGCTGTCTCTCCTTCTACTCAGTCGCATCGGCCGATGGAGTGGAAGAGAGATAGATGCGTCACAAACCGAACGCTTAGGCCGATCGTGCCTCTCTATCGCTTGTTCCGCGCTCTCGCTTGCACACTCGGCTCAGGCGGAACGGATGCTTTTTCGTGTGTGCATCCGGCGTTCATCGATTTATTAGACGTTATCACGTCAAAATATATAAGTAACTTAAAACAAAAGTGTGATTGACTTTGTGAAGAGAGCTTGTAAAATGTTCAACCAAACTAACTGAAGTTCCGTTCTCAAAATCGATACGCTTTGAATCATTCGACAGTTTTCTATCGATTGTGCACATCACTATTCGTGGATATAAAAATAATTCGGGCCATGAATTAGGATTCTAAATCACAAATTACTTGGAATGCGGTTGAACACAAATAGCGATGTCGATTAGCGACGAAACTGAATCAACAAATCGATTCTGTCGGTCTGTCCTTAACATGCAAACATAATCTATTTTTTTACATTATTCATATCTCTCTGGCATGCATGGAATCGAAATATACAATATCATTAAAAAAAACTCATTTACATGTTTGCAAACATTTAGAGAAAAGTCCATGTTGCAAATCTGTGCCTCCTATTTTTACATAGAAATGATTTGAAATTATATGCATTTAGTACTATATAATTTACGCAGACTAATATTTTTTTTTCATGTACATTACACTTAATTTTTTCCTAACTATTCTTATCCTAACATTATACATTTTTCAATTTAGCTATAATATAATACACTTAATAAATTTACATTTTGTTCATTTCTTATATCACCCGGAATCTTCTCATACATTTTAATGCCCTTATACATCAAACAATTCTGTGACATAGCTTTTCTTTTCTTTTCTAATCTTACATTTTTTGAACCTGTTGTTGCATATTTATGAAAAAAGTCATTGTTTTTTAATTTGTTTTGCAAATATCTTGGAATTATCCCCTTAACAATTTTGTTAATTTCATTAGCAACATTTAATTCTAAGTCTTATTGACATAGTCAAAGTCAAAAGCTTAATATTTTTTTAATGTTTGTTCTTCTACTGCACTTCAATTAGATTCGCATGGCTTTGTTTTGCAAAAGTTGCAATTTTTTTAGCTCTTCTTCATTGCTAAGGTATAATATAGATGAGCAGTAGTCTATATATGTGGAAAAAATTATACTCTTGTATATTGGTTGTGCTGTTTTATGGTAAATTTTGAAGCGCTGATAAAAAATTACATTTAACTACCAAATTTAAAATAGCTAGTTTATAAGTTTGATATATATACAGTATAAAAAAGTTCTAGCCCTAAATATCGAATTTTTTTATTAAATTATTTGATGAAAAAATAATAATTGAGCAAATTGATGTCCATAGTCTATAATATGGTGGAAAAACTTCTAGGATTTTCAAGAGACGTATCGTATTGCTTTAAAAAAAACATATAAGCAATGAAATTATAGTAACAATATTTATATTATTATATAAAGGGCAAGATGTTTTATCATGGTATGAAAAGTTTAGAAAAGACATGTAATTAATTTTATTTGTTTAATTTCAAGAATATAATATGTTTGTTATAAAAATATCGAAAAAAAAATTTCGACACACTATTCAAAAGATACTACCTATATCTAGATATTTACAGAATGTTTTGGTTTTTTTTTACGATTAGACATCTATTTTAATGAATATGTAAATAAAATAATGTGCCTTACTGTAAATATAATAAATTTAAAATGCCTTGACAAGGCGAAACAGCTGTCACCAAATCAAATCCCCTTAAAATCGAGAACTAAATTTTATTTTGAACGGATTTAAAACAATTCCTCTTTTTCCTGCCTTTTAATTTAAAAAAATTAAGGGTTGTTTCAAATTCTAAACTAACTAACTAACCATCACGCCATTTCCCCGTAGGAGTAGGCAGAGAGGATAGAACGCCATACCACTCTGTCCTGACGTACTACCTTTGCTTCCTCTACATACATACATGTTCTCATGCACATACGCGGATTATTGCGATTTTTCACATGACCACTTTCAAGTACTTGTCGTACTTGGTCATGCCATGTCTGTTTCGGCCTTCCTCGGCTTCTACATTAACTAAAAACTTGATTTAGACATATCATTTAAGGGGTAAAATTAATTATTTGAAAAAATACTTATGGGGTATTTACTATAATTATTTGTCATTATTTTGTAATAATGTAAAATTGTATTAAAAATGCAAGTTAATTACTAATTGTAAAAAATACAGTTTCCCTTACTTTTTCCAGGTTAGTCCATTTTTTGCGCGCCACTTTTGACGTATAAACGTCAGATCACTTGAAAATAGAACGCGCGCGGTTTTCACAACAGGTTTTGGCGGGAAAGTGCGGGGAGCGAGCGCCCTCTGTCGCTGTCGGCACTACACTAAGCCTTACTAACCCGTGAAGCGACGTACTAGACAAGTAGGGATGCGACGCCGGAATATCGATCGCAAAGGTAGGTTCAGTTAAGATTATTTGTTTTTATAACTGATTAATTAATAAAAAAAATATGTAATGTTCCACTTCGTGGTGTAGCGGCAGCGTATTGGACTACCATGCATAAAGTTGCAGGTTCGATTCCCGACGTGGTGAATAAGAAATATTTAGATATTATTGATATCTCAACAGAGACAGAGAAACTCTGGAAACGAATGTGGGTTATCTAGGCGTTTACAGGGCTTATGACCTGTCATTGGCTGGGGTTAAGTGGCCACTTGATGTATTACAACATTCAAAAATTCGTCATACATGGTTGTCAGATGATGGGCGGAATGGGGAATGTTGTAATACATCAAGTGGCCACTTAACCCAGCCAATGACAGGACAGGCCAACGCCTAGATAACCCACATTCGTTTCCAGAGTTTCTCTCTCTCTTTTGAGATATCAATAATATCTGATATCGGCCCAGCATGGGTATAATCCAGTAATTTGTCTACAAGTATTTATATTCGTTCAAAATGTTGTTAAGAAATATTTACTTCAAAGTTTTTTTTTAGTGGTTGGTACGTTGGCGGGCTGTATCGGTTCGACTACCCATCAGCGTACGTCACTAATTGATACAGATTTATCTCGTGTCTCACGCTCCGCAAGGATCACCTCGTAAGAATGATTCTCACTTCTCGGTCACGGATGATAAATCTCTATACTAAAGAGGGTGTAAGGTGCACAGAAAGAAATGAGAGGTACTTACAGTCTTTGGACATTTTTTTGGCACTATAATGAATCACAATAATAAACATAACAACTTAATGAATGCATGATGCTTAAAAATTAACAAGAAAATATAAGTTATCAAAACTCGTGAAAATGGATGGAATGAATCGGGAAATTTTCCGAGCAAGAAGTGCGTGCAATCGGAATCGTAGTTCAAGAACTTCTTGAAGCGCGTTCGGCCGTGACCGGTCCCGCACCGAATTTTGTTCGGCTCCTGTCGGAGTGCGACGAATGACGGTATCACCACATGTTTTTCACCTCAAAATATTTCATGTGTGATGCCTCGGACTGATCATCTTGCATTCATATGCTTAATGGTTAAGTTAAACAACTGTACTTGGTGTACCAATGCAGTGCCCTATGCACTGTTGGGTGCGGACAAGGGAATGTAGTAGTTTCAATAATTTTAATCTTCGGTTTTATTGTGGTTAAATGGTGGTGTTGTTTATTTTACATTTGTTGGAGACTAACGACATCAGCTAAATTAGCTCATCATCATCATCATACTATATCCGCTCCCTATGTGGAGCATATGCATTCAACAAACTGCCTCCAAGCCAAGCGATCGGCCGCCAGTTCCCGTACACCCTCCCAAATCAGGTCCACCTCCCGCAACTCTGATGCAAACTGCCGGCGGATTGTCAACACTGGACGTCCAGGACGCCGAGAACCTGATGCCTTGCAAGCATGGTTAAAGCTCTCGGGAGTCATACGTAGTATATGGCCAAGCCAGCCGAAACGCCGTCGCCGGATGACAGTAGATACCAAGTCTAACAAAGTCAAACCACCGCACACTTAATATTCTTCTAAGACACCTACTCTTAAAGCCACTTTTCCACGAGACGGACTGATTAAAAAATTAACTAGATAAATTTCTAGTGTTGAAAATTATAATTATAATCGTTTCCACATCGATTACGTTTATTATCGATAGCCGGTCATCACTACCTCCGATTTACCTTGCCTCGCTACCACTCTCCCGTGCAGTGACCACCCCCCCACCCCCGCACACACACACACGAACAGCACAATACACAAACAACACACACACATACACACCCAAAAATTTTTTTTTTTCCCTCGAAAAAAAAAGAATTTTTCCCCCAAAAAAAATGACATTTTAAAT
>JAGVSP010003898.1:0-33257 GCA_022494985.1 Micrasema minimum
CTTCGCCTGCGGATCCCACCGTCCTGCAGACCGCGATTTTTTACATTTTTCTAAAATAAAAGAATCTCTAATATTTTTGGTGCTTACAAATATTATTATTACGATATGACAAGTGGCCATGTTATTGATTAGTACAATGAATTATATCTACCCGTTTATTCTGTTATCTAGTTCTTCATCAAGCAACTACAAATGTCGCATGTATTTATACTTTGTCAGAACTAGTCATGATTGATAAAAATACAGTCTCTTCTAAGACACTGTCCTGTCATAATGGTCGCTGATAAACTCCAATATAATGATTTAATGGTAAATCATTACAAATACATACATTATTCATACATTTACATAACCATTAAAGATACAAAAATATAAATTAGACATTTTTAAAAACAATTATTATTATAATTAACAGAGTAAAGTGACATACTAAACAAAAAATAATAGGGCAATAAATAAAAATAATAAGCATTTAACAGATTATATTTATTTCTGGACCAGATGAGACAGATATTTAAAAACAATATAGTTCAAGATTATACTTCAACAGTTATGTTGCTGAGTGAAATTTCTAAAATACCTTTTTCTACAGTGAGAAGATACTTTAGACCTAGCGTCATTTATTTTAAAACTGATTGTTATTGACATTATTCCAATTTTATTCAAAACTTCTAATGTGTTTGTAAACTATAAATTTCTGTGAATGCAGAAAAATCAAGCAAAGAAATTTTAATTTAATTTGGGAAATCAACAGTACTACATAGATTGAATATGGTAAACAAAAGATACATTATATAAACTCAGAAACCAATAACAGATTGTACAGAGTTAGTAAGATATAATTTTTTTTTTATTCCTGAATAGAAGTATATAATATAAGTGATATTACATATAATGTCTAAGTGTTATTTACGTGTATTTTAAATATTACAAACAAGATATATTTAAAAGTAAATATTGTAAAAACAAATAAAAAAATGTATGAACAAATAAAATAAATTTTGAAAAAGCGTATGGAAACCAACAGAATAGTAAAGAACATTCAGGACATGGTAATTGTAATTGGGTTCCTAGAATTAATAACTGAGGCTAAATCACTAAAAAATAGTTTACTTTCTTAAACAATTTAGCGGGCTTGAACTAGCCAAAAAATTTTATTACCCATCCGCTTATGCCCGCAAATCTGGCCAATTTGGCCTTCTGGTCTGTGCTTAGGCTTACTGTATTTTTTTCACTTAAAAGACAGAAAACTGATATTTAATAAGCATTTTTTGTTGTGTTATAAAACCTTAACTTTACTTTTTTGCTTCTAAAAATTACGAATACTCAAAAATTCTAGAAAAAGTGACACTTAAAAAATACGGATTAGTTGATTAAATACGGACCACAGATTATATACTTATAGATGAACAACTCTGATTCTTCCCCATAAAAAATGATTATCCGTCGATTGGGTCAGGCTTCACAGACAAGACAATATTTATAGAAGAAAAAAATTGAATCGGTTCTTAGTCAAATATCAGGAAATTAATTAGCCATAAATTAATTAAATATGAACGCAAATATTGTCTATGAATCCCCCTCCCCCTATCCCCTCCTTACGCCCTTCTACTTTCTCCCTAGGGTTAACAAATGTCAAAATCAAAATGTGATCAAAATGCTCCGCGATAGCTGGTTGACAGTTAGAAATTATCACAAGAGTTTACAAATAAATGAAATAAACAAATCATATAATAGTTATTAATATTTTAAGCAGTCATTTCAAAAACGCACATTGATTTGGACATTTTTTGGTTGAAAAAGAAATTAAAAATCATTATTTGGAAGTACTTGATAAGTAAATTTAATGATAAGTGAAATTCAATGACATAAATGTTAAATTACATTACAAAGAATGTGGCCCCAACCCCGACACCTGTGGTGAACATCCAGAACATTTCACCTCCAAAATATATCCATTAGTTCTGAAATATACAATGTAACATTTTATTAAATTTGTACACATTTTACTACTAATTCATTATAAACAGAAAAAAGCTGATAGATGTTTCTGTTTTGGGAATATTTGAAAAGAAAAATATTCTTTTGAGGTTTTAAAAAATAGCAGTGCAGTATTCATGTGATATTTCAGAACCGAATAGGATTTACATTATGCATAATTAGAGAATGATTGAAAATAAAATTAGTTACTTACATAAATATCATATGAATAAATTGGAACAAACATACTTTTTTTTGGTCCTTGTGTAATACATAAAATATAAAAGCTTATTATCGAGTTCACAGTTGGAACCAGGAGAATGCGATGACACAAGATTTCCAATAAGTAGGGATTTATACGCACAAGTGAACAAAGTGGCAGACGGATTATGAACGCCACGACTTTTAATAGAACCAAAAGTTTTCAATCGGATCTTGATTTAAGTCTCTAGGTCTTAAAACATTAATCCTACACCTTTTGAGCACCATAAATCTAGGGATCGCAAGTTTTCAATCGGATCTTGATTTAAGTCTCTAGGTCTTAAAACATTAATCCTTCACCTTTTGTGGCACCATAAATCTAGGATCGCATGAATAGAAAAAATCCAATTTTTCAAAACTGGAATATTAGTTTTTAATGACAGATCCAGTTAATTTATTAACAAATTTCATTGAATTTAAAACTTTTAAACTTTTATTCCATAACTCTTTGTATGGGGAGTCACTGGACAAAGCAACTCGGTAAGTTTTACCTCCCACAGGATATCTCGAATATCCATTGACACTGTCAAAAAGGTAATTGAAAAATTGTAGCAATTTGGCAGTGTCTAATGGTTTTTTAGTAAAAATCTGAAGGATGCAAATCACTAATTATTTCTAGAGCGGCTGAGACATTGTCACTCATGACTTGACTGGCTAATTTGACTTTCATCTTTTTAATTTTATTAGGTGATATATGTAAATCAGTAATTCGGCACAATCGTTTGAATCTTTCTTCGTTTGGCCAGCTAAATTATAAACTGTAATTAATTGTCCCAGGATGCTAAACGTTCAATGCCATTTTCTGTGAATTTTAAATCTTTATCTAGAAGATTATTACGTACACACTTCAAAAGGTGAGCAGCATCAAACATAGGAAAAATTTTATTACCATTAACAATAAAATACCCGCCTTTATAATCTACATTATTACGAAGGCACGAAGACCTTGTGTCATCGAGTAATCCTTTAATGACTCTACTGTTGTGTGTTCCTTGGTCGCAAACAGTAGCGACAGGTATGAGACCACACTCAATTAATTTACTTATCACATTTTGAACAATGTCTTTCAAATCAGAAAACTTTGCAGAAAACCGCGCTGCAATTGGATTGAGAGTTGAAAGATGTTGTTCTAAATGCGTACTATTCTTATACCTATGAGCAGCTTCCAGTCTTTCCTTGAACGTAGATTTTTTCGCTGAGCATATCTAAGCTGCCGCCGGGTCTCCAAAACCTTCTTGTACAGTTTCTTCTTTTTTAGAGTAAGGTTGGAAACACTGCATTCACCGATGTAGCTTAGTATGGGCTTTCTTTTGCCTAAAAAAAACTCATTTTTACTAACTTTTCGAATTACAACTTCATTACTTTTAAAATCATTATTAAAAAATATCAACATATTAAAAATAGGCATATTTATGTTAAATACTGATAAATGTATTCGTCAAAAAATGAATCTGTACAGAATGTGACAAAAAGAGATATACATACTGGTAGCAACAGCAACAGAAGCAGGAGTGGGAACAACAGTGGACATACGGGTACTGCATGACATAAATCAAAACCGGTCTAATTCTCCAATCCATTCGCGGAAACTAGATTCATTTTTAGAATTCGATGGCAATACATGGCGTGAAGAGTTGCGATCATTGCATCCTTTTACGCAAAAAAGCCGTTTTCTTCTGCTTTTTCAATATTATGAAGTTACGTATACTTAAATAGAAATAATAAAACGCCGGTTTCAGATGTTTGCTACACTTTTAAACACAGATTATAATATTATTTACTAGTAAAAATCTTTTAAGACGCATTTAAATATGGCGGCGGGTTGCCGGTTTTTAGTTGTTTTTGTTGTGACATGTCACAGATTATAACATTCGTACATAATGAAGATAGTTACACTAACACAGTGACGAAATCAATATATATATATATATAAGCTTTCTACACATACACATAAAATGGGTCGACAAAAATGGCTCCAATTTCCAATATGGCGGCAGAAATAAAGATGGCGGTGAGTTGACGGGGCCTGATACGGACGGACTGGAAAACTATCGATTCTGTGGCGCCCATTAGATCGATCTTCTCGATTGGTATACTATTTTTAAATTATTTTATTTCAATATTACACATAACACAAAATAAAATAATGTCCTACTGAGTTTGCCTACTGCAACTCGTCAGTTAGTAGGTGCATAAATACATGATGTTTAATTTTTTTATATAAAAATAAAAAATACACAATATTATACTCTATAATTACCAAAAAAAAATGAAAAATACATATAATTAAAAAATACAGTTAAAAGCTCAATACAATAATTAAAGGAAAAATACAATAAAAAAAAAATACAGTTTAAAAGCTCAATACAATAATTAAAGGAAAAATACATATAAATAAAAATACAGTTAAAAGCTCAATACAATAATTCTTGCTCAAGCAACCAAGTTCTCAGCATGCGTCCTCTTTTAATTAAGCCTTCTATTACTACCATTACCTATTACTGTTTACTATTATTCTTTTTTTATTGACCAGTTGGTACCTAATTATTTTTTTTGGTTTTTCTATTTTTATAAGTTTGATTATGCTCTATGCCTTCTTTGGTCTACTTCTTTGTTTCCATGGACATGTGATTTTGGTATTTTTCTATGTATATTCGATGCCGGCTCCAGCGTGTATCATTGATGGTTTATTTACGTAAATTAGCTAGCAGAATGTAGTTAAAACTTATTTACGGTTTGTGATTAAGTTTTAACAGAAGCATCAAAAATGGTGGCGAATACTGCGAGTCATTCGGTGACCAACATCGCTCCACCAAGCTACAAAGGACCAGATGCAAACGGCTGTTGGTTTATCTGGGAAAAATTGACGATATTCGTCTTTATCCAACGATCCGTGATGTCTCGTGTCCAGTCCAATCTAGAATATGTTACGTGAAGTATTACGATGCAATCCACTGTAGGGACAGCGCAGCACATGACAAACACTGTGTTTATAGACCGCGCGCTGATAGTTATCCCCGTGCAATCTGGAGAAATCCCGATGAGCATAAAGCGCTGGAAATGTCTAGTAACGGAACCCTGGTGCCCGGATTGAATCCGCCGAGCCCCCGTCTCCCGCCGGAAGTTGTGAACAACTCTGGAAGGAGTACCCCCCAACCAGGTATTTCAGGTCAAACGACCCGCGACTGACTGCCGAAATGGCTTGGCCTAACTACCCCGTTGAGCCAGCAGCAGACGACTAGCGGAGAAATTGAAGTAAATCAGTCCGCACGATTACGTATTAACGATGGTACCTACTACTATGGACCAGCTAAGCAGCTGATCGATCACTTTGGTTTCTGCTGGACTAGTCAAGTATGTGCGCTTCTGTGAATGGTTCGTTTAAATACGTTATGCGTTAGTGGAATTCTCCGAAAAAGAGAGTGTATTATAGGCCTCAATTTGAATGCAACTGAATTGGAAGGTCATGTTTTAAGGTAAAATATAATTTTGATGTAACTATTTAGGTAAATGTATGTTATCCATACCATTTGAACATACAACAAATCAATCGTATTTGTCCCATTCTGAATTTTTTTCAGAAATCAAGGGAAATTCAACCTTTATGTGAAATTTGACAGTTGAATATTATTTTTTAAAGGGTTTATAATACAATTTAAGCATAAATCTCATTTGGTAAATAAGATACCGACTTGATTACTAAAAATCTGTAATAAGCAAAATACCAATGTACAGAGGTATTGTGTGATTAATGTAATTTTTTAAGTTCAGTGCCTATTATAATTAGCGATATATTTTTTAGATTTTTGAAATACTCACTGGGAATTGCGATGACTGAGGTAATTATTTACGCTATACTTTTGTTCGCCTTGTAGGCGGTTCTTTGTGCTTTATATAATTACTTAAACATCATATTTTGTGGGGTGTCAAGTACAGGACACTTCTCTGGGGCCAGAATATTCAATTAACAAAAATACTTATTTTGATTCCCTTTGCATAAAGGAATGCATTAAAAATGTATTATTTATACTTGTTTTATTGAAATTAGTTTATATAAGGGCTATTTATATGCAGCGCAAACTGAAATCTTGAATATATCAGGATAAATTAAATCTCTTTTTATTTTGTTCTTATTCTGAAAAAGCATATATTTTAATCACTTTGCTTGTAATCTTTGCATAATATATTTGATTTAATAGTAAAATCAGGGTATCACTGGGAATGTTATATTTAATCAGGAAAAATCTTTTGAATAAATAATGTGACGATTTTCCTCTGCAAGAAAGTTCACTACAGGACTGGACATTACAAAAACCCCATGACTCAAGAGTGATAGGGAAACCCTAGTCTGCGGGGATTCAGGTGGTCTAAAATTGACATACTAAACAAAAAATAATAGGGCAATAAATAATAATAATATGCATTAAACAGATTATATTTTTCAGGACCAGAAGAGACAGATAATTATAAACAATATTGTCAAGATTATACTTCAACTGTTTGTTGCTGAGTGAATTTCTAAATACTTTTTCTACAGTGAGAAGACCTAGCGTCATTTATTTTAAAACTGATTGTATTGACATTAATTCCAATTTTTATTCAAAACTTCTTAATGGGTTTGTAAACTATAATTTTCTGTGAATGCAGAAAAATCAAGCAAAGAATTTTATTTAATTTGGGAAATCAACAGTTCTACATAGATGATTATGGTAAACAAAAGATACATTATATAAACTCAGAACCAATTACAGATTGTACAGAGTTAATAAGGAATATATTTTTTTTTTCCTGTATATAAGTAGATAATATAAGTGTATACATATATGTATAAGTGTTATTTACGTGTATTTTAAATATTTCAAACAAGATATTTAAAAGTAAATATGTATAACAAATAAAAAATATGTATAACAAATAAAATAAATTTTGAAAAAGCGTATGGAATCCAACAGAATAGTAAAGAACATTCAGACATTGGTAATTGGTAATTGGGTTCCTAGATTAATAACTGAGGCTAAATCACTAAAAAATAGTTTACTTTCTTAAATTTAGCGGGCTTGACTAGCGAATTTTATCCCTTCCGCTTATGCCCGCAAATCTGGCCAATTTGGCCTTCTGGTCTGTGCTTAGGCTTACTGTATTTTTTCACTTAAAAGACAGAAACTGATATTTAATAGCATTTTTTGTTGTGTTTTAACCTTAACTTTACTTTTTTGCTTCTAAAAATACGAATACTCAAAAATTTCTAGAAAAAGTGACGCTTAAAAAATACGGATTAGTTGATTAAATACGGACGGACTGGTAAAACTATCGATTCTGTGGGCGCCCATTAGATCGATCTTCTCGATTGGTATACTATTTTTAAATTATTTATTTTTATTATTTATTTCAATATTACACATAACACAAAATAAAATAATGTCCTACTGAGTTGCCTACTGCAACTCGTCAGTTAGTAGGTGCATAAATACATGATGTTAATTTTTTTAATAAAAAATAAAAATACACAATATTTATACTCTATAATTACCAAAAAAAAGGAAAAATACATATAAATAAAAATACAGTTAAAAGCTCAATACAATAATTAAAGGGAAAAATACATATAAATAAAAATACAGTTAAAAGCTCAATACAATAATTCTTGCTCAAGCAACCAAGTTCTCAGCATGCGTCTCTCTTTTAATTAAGCCTTCTATTACTACTACCATTACCTATTACTGTTACTATTATTCTTTTTTTATTGACCAGTTGGTACCTAATTATTTTTTGGTTTTTCTATTTTTATAAGTTGATTATGCTCTATATGCCTTCTTTGGTCTACTTCTTTGTTTCCATGGACATGTGATTTTGGTATCTTTCTATGTAAATTCGATGCCGGCTCCAGCGTGTATCATTGATGGTTTATTTACGTAAATTAGCTAGCAGAATGTAGTTATAACTTATTTACGGTTTGTGATTAAGTTTTTAACAGAAGCATCAAAATGGTGGCGAATACTCGAGTCATTCAGGTGACCAACATCGCTCCACAAGCTACAAAGGACCAGATGCAAACGCTGTTTGGTTATCTGGGAAAAATTGACGATATTCGTCTTTATCCAACGATCCGTGATGTCTCGTGTCCAGTCCAATCTAGAATATGTTACGTGAAGTATTACGAGGCATCCACTGTAGGGACAGCGCAGCACATGACAAACACTGTGTTTATAGACCGCGCGCTGATAGTTATCCCCGTGCAATCTGGAGAAATTCCCGATGAGCATAAAGCGCTGGAAATGTCTAGTAACGGAACCCTGGTGCCCGGATTGAATCCCGCCGAGCCCCGTCTCCCGCCGGAAGTGGTGAACACTCTGGAAGGAGTACCCCCCAACCAAGTAATTCAGACAAACGACCCGCGACTGACTGCCAATGGCTTGCCTAACTACCCCCCGTTGCCAGCAGCATACGACTCTCGGAAAATAGAAGAAATCCGTCGCACGATTCTAGTTATCGATGTACCTACTACTATAACCAGCCAGCAGCTGATCGATCACTTTGGTTCTGCTGGACTAGTCAAGTATTTGCGCTTCTGTGAAAGGGATTCGGATAAACTACGTTATGCGTTAGTGGAATTCTCCGAACAAGAGAGTGTAATAAAGGCCCTCAAATTGAATGCAACTGAATTTGAAGGTCATGTTTTAAAGGTAAAAATAAATATTGATGTAACTATTTATGTAAAAGTAGGTATTCCATACCATTTGAACACAACAACACATCAAATCGTATTTTGTCCATTTCAGATTTTTTTCAGAAATCAAGGAACATTCAACCTTTATGTGAAATATGACAGTTGAATATTATTTTTTAAAGGGTTTATAATACAATTTAAAGCATAAATCTCATTTGGTAAATAAGATACCGACTTGATTACTAAAAATCTGTAATAAGCAAAATACAATTTGATGTGTTCCTCCTCATTTTAAACTTTTTTTATTATTACATATTATAATTTACTTTTTTTTTTAGATCTATGAAATACCTCACTGGGCAATGCCGATGCTGAGGTATTCATTTACAATACTTTTTTTTTTCCTTGTAGATAGTTAGTATAAATTTATATAATACTAAACATCTATTTTGGTGGGGTGACCATCTCAAGACACTTCTCTGGGGCCAGAATATTCACTTTACACACATACTTACCTTAATTCCCTTTGCATCTTCACATGCACGCACACCGATTAATTAAACTACTTGTATTGGCTGCTAGTTATATCCGAGTATTTAAAGCAGCGCAAAACTGAAATACTTGAATATATCACAAGAACTAAAATCCTTCTATTTTTACAACAACAAAAAATACTAATGCAATACAATCTTGTAATATTTGCATAATATATTATATTTAACTAGTAAATACTTTCTGTTTTCAATGTCACATAAGCAGCAGATGACAATGAATAATTAATGTTTGATTTTAGCTGCATCACGCAACGCAGGCGATTTGCAAACCCCAGACCAAGAGTAATGAGGCGGCGCAGAGGGAAATAGAGGAGGCCATGTGCCGAGTCAAGGAGGCGCAGAACCTCATCTCCGCTGCCATCGATCCCGTTATTGGAATGCTGTCGAATGATAAACGAAGGTAACTGTTTGTTTTCATTCTTTTCTTCTGTAAAAAGGTTTTTTTCCTTAAAATACAGGGACAAAAGTTTCTAAATATTTTTTTTGGTGAAAAGAAACATTAGAGTTCTTATTATTCACTAAAATGTTTCAATTTTATTATAGAATGAAAATAACATTTTATTGTTTCATAAGAACATACCATGTTCCTTATCTTTGATGGAAAACATCTTTTATCTGCTCTACCAAAATTATGCCAAAATCTGATTTATCATTATTATTGGATTGGTAGACAGCTTTTGCTGAGGTGTCTATATCTTGTACACATTTATGATAAAATTTTATTTTTTTTCAAAATGTTGTCCCGCATTCTTCTCTTTCTCTGTAAATTGGTTGACAAAATTATTATTAACCGCGTATGTTCGACAAAACTCTAAAATTTAATTCTTTAAAACTAAATCCAAAATACAGATAATATTTGGTCCTTACATATGAAATTGGCGTTTTGCCGTACTGGCAAACTTTGATCTCAAATATCTTCTTTTTGGTTAGGAATTCCGAATTCAAATTTATACAGCTATTTACTCAAGTATTTGTGTTTCGAAAATTATAATTCATTTGTTTTTTTCCTCAATTGTTTTTTTTCTTTGCGTCACTCAGTTTACAAAATGGAAAACTTGAAATATCGCGTTATTTACGAGTACGAGTTCCACCGTGGCACCAGTGCTGCAGAAACGCCTCGAAGGATTAATGATGTGTATGGCGACGGTGCCGCAAAAGAAAACACAGTGCGCTTTTGGTTCCAACGTTTTCGTTCTGGAAATTTCGACCTGCAGAACAAGCCCCGTGGACTTTAATCCACTTGAAGCAAATTGGGAAGGTGAAAAAGCTTGAAAGGAGGGTACCTCACGAATTGAGTGAAGCAAATCAACAAACGCGCGTTGACTGCTGCGTTGCATTACTCAACCGGCATAATAATGAAGGGATTTTGAATCGAATCATTACCTGTGATGAAAAGTGGATCCTGTATGATAATCGGAAGCGCTCATCGCAATGGCTGAACCCTGCCGAACCAGCCAAACCATGCCCCAAGCGAAAATGGACTCCAAAAAAGTTACTTGTGAGCGTTTGGTGGACTAGTGCTGGTGCCGTTCACTACAGCTTTCTTAAATCTGGCCAGACGATTACGGCAGATGTCTATTGTCAGCAATTGCAAACCATGATGGAAAAGCTAGCTGCTAAACAACCGAGGCTGGTTAATCGCTCTAGGCCACTGCTGCTTCATGATAACGCTAGACCACACACTGCACAACAGACGGCTACCAAATTAGAAGAGTTCAATTGGAAGGAACATGTTAAAACTGTCGTTTCTAAAATTAGTAGTTATGCGTATGTATTGGAAACATTGAATAAAGTAGCGACTCATGAGTGTGTAATGTCTGCCTACTATGCATACGTACACTCCATCATTAGATATGGCATAATCTTCTGGGGAAATTCGACAAATGTCAAAGATGTCTTACTGTACAAAAAAGATGTGTCCGAAAAATGGTAGGGGCAGGATATTTAGAAACATGCCGGCCTATATTTAAAAAAAATTAAAATTATTGACACTGACAGGAATATATGTTATGGAACTCTGTCTCATTGTTAAAACAAGACCAGATGATTTTTGCAAACTTGAAAAAATACACGATCATAACACCAGAAACAAAAATAAATTACAGATACCCCTAACAAAATACACATGTGTTCAAAAAGGGCCTTATTTTATGGCAATCAAGGTATATAATAAGTTGCCAAAATATATTAAAGATCAAGCAGACATAAGAGTTTTTAAAAAAAATGATAAAAAATTATCTAATAAACAATTGTCATTACAGTATGCAGGAATATTTTGATAACCCATAACATTATTATATAATATTGGGTATCTTATTTAGTTTCTTCTTTTGTCATATTTTATTTTAGATTTATTTTTTTGTATTATGGTTGACTGGAAGAAATAGCTAGAAGCTATAAGTCCGCCAATTGAATGTAAAATGTATATTTCCTTACCTTCAATAAAGATTTTTTATTATTATTATTATTATTAAATGTCTAAGACATCCACCGTACTCTCCAGACCTTGCCCCAACAGATTACTACTATTTTTTTCGAAATTTGGATAACTTCTTGCAAGGGAAAAAATTCAACTCCGATGGGGCAGTCCAAACCGACTTCAAAGATTTTATTGATTCCCGTCCGAATGGTTATTTTAGTAAAGGGATCGATGAAACTACCTATGAGATGGCAAAAGTGCATAGATAGCAATGGTACATACTTTGATTAAATAAATATATTATATTTTAAAAAAAAACAACTTTATGTTCCTCCCATACAAAACGCCAATTTCATATGTAAGGACCTAATATTTTGATGGGTTGTTATGCTGTATTTGTGGGCTTTGTGGCAACACAGCACGACATAATAACCCAGTAAAGCATTATCTGTATTCTGAAGGCCATGAAAATCTACAAACTTTGATTACATCCATTTCTGTTTGTTTTATATGATTTTTCCTGGCGTGATTACGACTCCTTGATATACATTCCAGGACGAGGTCCCGCTCGCATTCACACCGACGCTCTCGTTCCCATCACAGATCACGTCGCTCTCGTTCCCGCTCCCGACAGCGATCTCGCCGCTCACGCTCACGGTCCAGGCGGCGTAATCGACACCGCTCTAGGTATGCTAGGCTTTAACAATCTAAGTGAAAGCTTCAAACTAACAAGATTATATATGTTTCTAATACTGTCTTGTTCGTTTTTAGTCGATCTCGCTCTAGAAGACGGCGCAGTAGGTCCAGGTCTCGTGGAAAAAGCTCCAAATCTTCAAAACGCGATCGATCTAGAAATAAAGACAAAGAAAAGGAAAAGAAGAAAGATGAAAAAAAAGAAAACTCCCGAGAAAGAAGCTTCCATCGAAAAGAAGAGGTCTTCCATCGAAAAGAAGAGGTCTTCCTCTATAGAGCCTGCTAAAGAAAAACGACGGTCTCGGTCCAGAGAAAGGAAATCCCGAGAACGAAAACGTTCCAAGTCTAGGGAAAAAAAGCGTTCCAGGTCGAGAGACAGGAAGAGGACCAGGTCTCCGAGAGGCAAGCGTCGTTCTAAATCAGGGAACGCAAACGGTCACGCTCCCGGGAACGCAAGCGCTCTCGTTCCCGAGATAGGAAACGATCCAGCTCTCGCGACCGGAAGAGGTCCAAGTCCAGAGACAGGAGGAGGTCCAAATCTAGGGAATCCAAGAGGTCGCATTCCAAGGGCAAGTCCAAGAGAAGGTCCAAGTCTCCCAGCGTAGAAATAAAGAAGAAGGAAACGTTGCCGAAGGTCGCGAGGAATTACGATGAAGAGGACCAAGGATTTGAGGCTGATAAAGCATCTCGCAAATCAGAAGAAAGGAGCGAGTCTCCAGAAGTTACCACAAGTAAGAACTCTCCTGATAACATGGATATATCTGACTCCCCCTAATTCAACGTAATGAATCCAATAATAAACCACCGTTAATAATAAACCATACACAGATGAATAGCATGAGAAACTTCTCATGCATTATTTTTTTATTTGATTATTTGTCTTCTATCAGTGTAGTATCAAAAATATTTTTTCAGTTTTTGTTACACTAAATAAATATTTAAAAGAACTTGCTTCAGAATGAACAGTTGGTATTAGATTTCTCTGTTATAACTAAAAGATAATTTTGAATAAATGGTTGCAATAGGTATATGCAATGAGTTTTCTTTATTGTTTGTTCTCCTCTGTTTTTCGCTTTGGTTTGAAAGTAAGATGATATATCATCGTTGCGCCGGTAATATCTGTTAAGTAACATTTTCAAAATTGTTCAGGAGATGAATAAAACAATGTATTTTTTTGCACTTTATCACATAACAGATATTGACTATTTTGCTGCCATTCAAAAAGTCTTACTCTATCACATAACAGAAATTAAAGAACGATGGCACAGATTTTTCTACAATTTATTCAGCCAAAATGATTTTTTTTCGAATATTACCGGCGCAACGACGGTGTTTCTGAACCAATTCAATTCAGACATTCAATTGACATTTTTAAATTAAAACACTGTGTATTCAAATTAGAATGATTTTTATCACAATTATATTCTTATTGTCTCAATTCATTATAATGTCATATTCATAGGGAGTAAATTTGATTTTTAAAATTTAAAATATTTTATTGTAGTGATGACATCACAATGTGATTATATATTTGGTTTTACTTGTTCAATTTGATATTTTTATTTGAATCTTTCAAAGATTAATTATTTCATATTTATTATGTGTTTGTAAATGTGTATCACAAGTTTTCAATAAAATTAATTTATTGATTTGTGTAGGTATACTATATAAATTGAATTTTTTGTATTATGTACAATGCTGACAATATATATTTTTTTAAATTGCTTAGTCTTTGGAATCAATAAATTAACTTAATTATATAATTTTTTATATTTCTACAGAGATGAAGCTTTTTTTTCAACTTGGGAATACGAATATTTATTTATTTCATTTTTACAGGATTTATTTATTTTTTCTTAATAAAATACCTCGCTGGGCAAAATATTTTCCTTATATTCAAGTGTTTACAGGGCTTATGACCTGTCATTGGCTGGGGTAAGCGGCCACTTGACTTCATCAACATTCCCCATTCCGTTTGTTAGTGAATATCAAAACACATCCTCCTTTGAGTTGGATATGTATTGACAGTGAAATTAAGTATTTTTTAGCCAATTTTTTTTGTAATTAAGATTTCCGCAGATGACTAAATTATACTTTCCTTTTTTACACTATATTTAGCATCATTATATCGTGGGCGTTAAGGCAAAAATCACTAAAACACTATTTTGAGACAACCGGTATTTATTGTTATTATTGTGCTTAAACCCGAGCCTGAACCCGAGCTGCCTCTTCTTTACGCCTGCAGGATCCCACCGTCCTGGCAGACCGTCGATTTTTACATTTTTCTATAAATATAAAGAATCTCTAATATTTTTGGTGCTTACAAGATAATATTATTACGATAAGACAAGTGCCATGTTATGATTAGTGCAATGAATTATTATCTACCTCTGGATTTCTTCTGTTATCTAGTTCTTCATGCAAGCAACTACGAAAGTGTCGCATTATTTTATACTTTTTTCAGAACTAGTTCATGATTGATAAAATACAGGTCTTCTTCAGAATACGACTGGTCCCTTGGTCATAAATGTTCGCTGATAAACTTACCAATATAATGATTTATCGTAACATACATACACAGATACATACATTATTCAATACATTTACATGATTTATGGTAACATGACACATATACATATTTTTTTAAAAACAATTATTATTATTTTAGACAGATGGACATACCAAAAAAAATAGGGACATAATAATATGCATTAAACAGATTATATTTTTTGGTCAGAAGAGACAGATAATTATAAACAATATTGTCAAGATTATACTTCAACTGTTTTGCTGAGTGAATTTCTAAATACTTTTTCTACAGTGAGAAGACCTAGCGTCATTTATTTTAAAACTGATTGTATTGACATTAATTCCAATTTTTATTCAAAACTTCTTCTTAATGGGTTTGTAAACCATAATTTTCTGTGAATGCAGAAAAATCAAGCAAAGAATTTTTTTTATTTTTATTTTATTTGGGAAATCAACAGTTCTACATAGATGATTATGGTAAACAAAAGATACATTATATAAACTCAGAACCAATTACAGATTTCCAAAGATTGTACAGAGTTAGTAAGGAATATAATATTTTTTTCCTGTATATAAGTACATAATATAAGTGTATACAAATATAAGTGTTATTTACATGTATTTTTAAATGTTTCAAACAAAGATATTAAATAAAAAAGTAAATATGACATATAACAAATAAAAAATAATAATGAGCAGTTATTGCAAATGGGGCGGGATAAGGACAAGGATGCATGAAGTGAGGATAGGAAAGGGAAGGGAGATGTACATATTTATTGTTATAGTGTATTAAGTTACATAATGCATTCTCAGTGCAAATTTTAAATCAGACACAGTAATATTTGGATAATCTATGTCTATAAATTTGGTATTGTACACTGAAAAAGTTTACTAGTATATGAAATAGATTGTACCGTCTACAAATCCTGGCTGGAACATGTACTGTTATTGAATTAAGCAGTTCTGTACAGTCAACTAATCCTGTCATAATTTTATGAAGCAGTAGTTGGTCCGCACAAACTCTGCGGTACCGTAGAGAAGTGAGTCCATGGCAGGTGGAGGCAGCGAGAGTTGATACATAGGAAAGTCCGGTTTTGTATTTTAGGTACTTTATAAATTTGTTTTGAATATTTTCTATTCTAGTTATATACACCGTGTCCCACGATGAGACCGCGAAACTCCAGAGGGTGATTATTCATGATATTCTGAGAAAAAAATCTTAATAAAGTTTTACAAAAAACTCAATTCTAATTTCTTAAAAAAATTATTAAAATATGAATAAAAATTTCACGCGTGTAATACCGTCAATTTTTGAACTGGCTCACACCACGTGACCTGCACAATAAGCGCGAAGAAATCACATATTTTTGAAACTTAAACTAAAGATTCAGATATAAAATTCGAATTTTGAATGTCAGTACAAGGCGTACCAGAGCGGACCCCCACTCCTCCCCGCCCACCGCCACCCCGCCGCCGCTAGCACTTCAAACAGAAGCCAGTATTACACTCGTCGCTTTTTATGAATACTTTTTAAAAATTAATTATTGGAAATGCCCGGATCAAAAAACTTTATAAGGATTTTTTTCTCAGAATACCATGAACAATCACCCTCCGGAGTTTCGCGGTCTCATCGTGGGACACGGTGTATATGGCATACTGCGGATTCCATATCTGAGATGCGTATTCTAAGTGGCTTCTAACAAACGCATAATATAATGAAATTAGGGCCTTTGGATTATTAAAGTGTTTACTCATTCGAATTATAAAACCTAACATGCTCAACGCTTTGGAGGTAATTTTATTGATATGCAATTCAAAAAGTAGTTTAGAGTCTAAAACAATCCCAAGATCTTTAATTTTTTGTTCTTTCTCATTATAATAGTACATTATTGTTTAGTTTGTAATCAAAATTAAGAATTTTTCTTTTTCCTTGTGAATGTAACACAGATACATAAAGAATCACAAAATCATCAGTGCAATCAGTTTGTAAATCGGATAATTAATAAGCG
The DNA here is from genome assembly GCA_022494985.1 of Micrasema minimum. Taxonomy (NCBI): domain Eukaryota; kingdom Metazoa; phylum Arthropoda; class Insecta; order Trichoptera; family Brachycentridae; genus Micrasema; species Micrasema minimum. The sequence continues at coordinate 17,113 of JAGVSP010003898.1, forward strand.
AGATACAATAATTTATAGTTTTTATTCCACAAATGATCGGTGACGTCATCGATTGCGTTTCATACAAAATCTTTACAAAAATCAAACTTTAGATTATTGTATCTAGCTTATTAATTATCCGATTTATAAACGAATTTCATTTATGGTTTTGTGATTCATCGCTTTATTTTTCTAAGCCTATTGTGTTGTTTGTTCAACTAGTTAAATCAATACAAAATAATTTATACATTATGTTGAGTTTCGACACTAAACTACTCAATTAAATTATGTAACTAATCGGATTAACTACCAAAAAATCTGATTGAAAAGGAAGCTATCTGATTATCACCTACAATATTTCATAACAAACGCTATCTGTTTACTCAAAAGAAACATGTTTTGCTAAATTTAGGTCGAGAATTTCTACCAATATTATCAAATGCTAGGAAACCCTGTTGGGAGTGTTCCTTTTCACCTGATACACTATCTTATAATGTTGGCCATTCCATTTTAGTCTCTATTTTGTATTTCTAACCCTTTGCATTTCTTTTGATTCCATAAACTGAATGCATATTTTACATACAAAAATTATGTCCCGCTCATATGGGTGCCATGATTAGGTATATTATATAGGAATGCGTTTCAAATCCGTATTTATAATGAACTAATACGATAACTATCAAATGGCTTGTGATAAAACTATTTATTATGCAATGTTTTTTATAACCTAACCTACATTTTTTGATAAATTCTTCACGATTTTACTAAATTAATTTATGATTATAATAGCTTACCATGTGGGCGACAGGCTTGATTCTTTTTTATAAACTTAATCCTTTAACCATGTACTATTTTGTACATGTTTACCTATCGAAATTTAAAAAAAACATTGGCTAAAAACTTCATCTAGGAAATGTGGATCTCCCACTGTCCGTACCATCTCTTGCAAGAGTGTTTGTCCAGAAGAATTGGGGTAACGCAGAAGTGTTATATAAGACAACTAATATCGTCATATCTCATACAACGATTATTTTTAATTGTTAAAAAAAAATGTCTCTTTCCTTTAAAAAAATTTTATTTTTTTGGGTTTTTAAAAAATTTAAAAAAAAAAAAAAAAAAAAAAAAAAAAAAATTTTTTGGTTTTTTTTAAAAAAAAAAAAAGGGGAAGGGGTTTTTTTTAAAATTTTTTTTTTTTATTTTTAAAAATTTCCAAAAATTTAAAAAAAATTTTTTTTTTTTTAAATTTTTTTAATTTTCCCTTTTTTTTAAATTTTAAATTTTTAAAAAAAAATTTTTTTAAAACCCCCCGGGGGAACCCGGGGGTTTTTTTTAAAAAAAAAATTTTTTAAAAAAAAATTTTTTCCCCTTTATTTTCCCAAAAATTTTTTAAAAAAAAAAAAAAATTTCTTTTTCCAAAAAAGGGGGAAAATTTTGGGGTTTAAAGGGGGTAAAAAAAAAATGTTGGTTTTTTTTTTTTTTTAATTTTTAAAAATGGGGTTTTTTTTTTTTTAAAAAATTTTTAAAAAAAAATTTTTTTTTTTAAAAATTTTTTTTTTTAAATTTTAAAAAAAAAAATTTTTTTTATTTTTGGGGGGTTTTAAAAAAAAAATTTTTTTAAATAAAAGGAAAATTTTTTTTTTTTTTGGGTTTTTTTTTTTAAAAAAAATTTTTTAAAAAAAAAAAAAATTTTAAAATTTTTTTTTAAAAAAAAAAAAATTTTTTTTTTTTTTTTCCCCAAAACCCCTTTTTTTAAAAAAAAAAAAAATTTTTTCCCCCCCTTTTTTTGGGCCCCAAAAATTTTTAAAAAAAACCCTTTTAAAAAAAATTTTTTTTCCCCCCTTTTTTTTTTTAAATTTTTTTAAAACCAAAAGGGGAAAAAAAAATTTTCCCCCCCCCCCCAAAAAAAATTTTTTATTTTTAAAAAATTTTTTAAAAAAAAATAAATTTTTTTTTCCCCCCCAAAAAAAACCCGGAAAAAAAAAAAACCCCGGCTTTGTGTTAAAAAAAAAACCCCTTTTTTAAAAAAAAAAACCCTTTTTAAAAAAAAAAAATTTTTTTTTTTTTTTAAAAATTTTTTTAAAATTTGGGAAAAAAAATTTTTTAAAAATTTTTTTAAAAAAATTTTTCCCCAAATTTTAAAATTTAAAAAATTTTTTTTTTTATTTTTTTTAAAATTTTTAAATTTTCCCAAAAAAACCCCCCCCCCGGGGGGGGGGTTTAAAAAAAAAGGGGTTTTTTTTAAAAAATTTAAAAAAAAAAAAAAATTTTTTTTTTTAAAAAATTTTCCCAAAAAAAAAAAAATTTAAAAACCCCCCCAAAAAATTTATTAAAACCCCTTAAATTTTTTTTTAAAAAAAAAAAAAACCTTTAAAAAAAAATTTGAAAATTAAAAAAACCAAAAAATTTTTTTTTCCCCTGTTTGGGTTTTTAAAAAAAAAACCTTTCCCCCCCAAAAAAAATTTTTTTTTAAAAAAATTTTTTTTTTTTCCCCCCCCTTAAAATTTTTTTTTAAAAAAAAAAAATTTCCCCCCCCTGGTTTTTAAAAATTGGAAAAAAATTTTCCCCCTTTTTTTTAAAAGAAAAAAAAACCCCCCTTTTAAAAAAAGGGGAGGAAAAAAAAATTTTTTTAAAAAAAACCAAAATTTTTTTTGGGGGTAAAGGGGGGCCCCAAAAAAAAAAAAAAAAGGGGGGGGTTTTAAAAAATTTTTTTTTTTTAAAAAAAAATTTTTTTTTTTTTCCCCAAAAATTTTTCCCCCCCCAAAAAATTTAAAAAAAAACCCCCCAAAAAAAAAAAACCCCCCCCCCCCCTTTTTTTACAAATTTTTTTTAAAAAAAAAAATTTTTTGAAAAAATTTTTTTTTTATTTTTTTCTTTTTTTCCCCAAAAAATTTTTTTAAATTTTTAAAAAAAAAAGGGGGTTTAAAAAAACCCCCCTTTTTTTTGGGAAAATTTTTTTTTAAAAAGGGACCCAAAAAAATTTTAAATTAAAAAATTATTTTTTAAAAAATTTTTAAAATTTTTTTAAAAAAAAAATTTTAAAAATTTTAAAAAAAAAAATTTTTGGGTTTTTTTAAAATTTTTAAAAAAAAAAAGGGAATGCCCTTTTCCCCCTTTGGGGGGGGTTTTTCCCCGGTTTTTGGTTAAAAAATTTTTTTTTTAAAAACCCCCCCCCAAAAAAAAAAAACCCCCCTTTTTTAAAATTCCCCCCCCCAAACCCCCAAACCCCCCCAGAAAAAAAATTTTTTTCCCCCCCCCTTTGGGGGCCCACCCCCCCCCCCAAATTTTGAGTAAAAAAATTTGGTTTTCTAAAACCAAAAAATTTTTTTTGGGGGGGGAAAAAACCCCCAAATTTTTAACAAAAAAATTTTTCCCCCCCTTTTTAAACCCCAACCCAAAAAAAAAAAAATATTAGGAAAAAAAACCCCCTTTCCCCCCCAAAATTTTTTTTTAAAAAAAAAAAAAAAAAAAAATTTTTTTTTTAATTTTTTAAAAAAAAAAATTTTTTTAAAAAAAAAGGTTTTTTTTTTTTTAAATTTTTTTTTTTTTTTTTAAATTTTTTCCCCCCCCAAAAAGGAAAAATTTTTTTTTTTTTCCCCCCCAAAAAAAAAAACCCTTTCCCCCCTTTTTTTTAAAAACCCCCCCCCTTTTGTTTTGGGGTTTTTTTTTAAAAATTTTTTTTCCCCCTTTCCCTTTTATTTTTGGGGGCCCCGGTTTTTAAAAACAAGGAAAACCCCCGGGAAAAAAAAATTTTTTCCCCCCCAAAATTTAAAAAATTTTTTTTTCCTTTTTAAAAAAAATTTTTTAAATTTAAAAAATTTTTTTTTTTTTCCCCCCCCCCCAAAAAAAAAAAAAAAATTTTTTTTTTTTTAAAAAAATTTTAAAAAAACCCAAAAAACCCCCCCCACCCAAAAAGGGGAAAAAAAAAAAAAATTCCCCCAAAAAACCCCCAAATTTACCCCCTTTTAGATTTTTTTGTCTCTAAAAAAATTTTCCCCCCTTTTTTTTAAAAAAGGGGCCTTTTTTCCCCCCAAAAAACCTTTTGGAAAAATTTTTTGGGAAAAAGGTTTTTTTAAAATTTTTTAAAAAATTTTTTCCCCCCAAAAAACCCCCCCCCCCAAAAAAAAATTTTTTAAAAACCCCATTAAAAAAAAACCCAATCCCCCAAAAAAAAGGGCCGGGGTTTCCGGGTTTTTCCGGGGAAAAGAAAACTTTAAAAAAACCCCAAAAATTTTTTTGGGGGGGGGTTTTTTTTTAAAAAAATTTTTTTAAAAAGCCAAGTTTTCCCCAAAAAACCCCCCTTTAAAAAAATTTTTTTTTAAAATTTTTTCCCCCCCTTTTTTTTTTTGGGGGGGTTTTTTAAAAAAAAAAAAAATTTTTCCCCCCAAACCCCAATTTTTCCCCTTTTTCCCAAAAACCCAAAAAACCCCAAATAAAATTTTTTTTTTAAAAAAAAAAAATTTTTAAAACTTCCCCCAACCCTTTTTTCCCCCCCCTTTTTTTTTTAAAAAAAAGTTGGAAATTTTTTTTTTTGGGGCCCCCCCCCTTTAAAAAAGGAAAACCCCCCCCCCCCAATTTCCCCCGGGGGGTTTTTGCAAAAAATTTTTTTAAACCCCCCCCAAACCCCCCCCCCTTTTTTTTTTTCCTTCCCCCCCCCAAAAAAAAAAAAATTTTTAAAAAAAAAATTTTTTAAAAAAAAAAAAATTTTTTTCCAAAAAAATTTTTCCCCAAAAAAAATTTTTTTTTTTTAAAAAAAAAATTTTTTGGTTTTTTTTAAAATTTTTTTTTTAAGGGGGTTTTTTTTTTTTTTTTTTTTTTTTTTTTTTTTTTTTTTTTTTTTTTTTTTTTAAAAATTTAAATTTTTGGCATCCCGAAAAAAAAAGGGGAAAATCATTTTTTTTTAATATTTGTAAAAGAAAAAAATTTTTTTTAAGATTTTTTTTCTTAAAAAAAAAAATTTTTTAAAGATTTTTCAAAAGAAATTTCAAAAAAAAGCTTTTATTTTTCTTACCCGGGGGGTAAAAAAATTTGGTCCCCCTAAAATTTAAAAATGCCGTTTTTGGGCCAAAAACAGGATTTTAAACCTTTGGATTGGGGGAACAAACCCGGGGTTTTTTAAAAGGGAAATTTTGGGAAAAAAACAAAAATTTTAGGGGGGTTTTTTTAAATTAAATTTGGGTTTTCGGGGGCCTTGGCGAAAAACATAATTTTTATTGTTTAATCCCCTTTCCCTTTTGAACCCAAGGGTTCCAAAAAAATAAACAGGATAGGCCTTTTTTTAATGGGAAATTTTTTTTTTGAAAAAAAAATTTTTGAAAAAAAAAAAATTTTCCCGTGTTTAAAAATTTTTTTTTAAATTAAAATTTCTCACAAAAAATTTCCTAAATTTAAAAAACCCCTTTTAAAAACCTTTACTTCCCCTTTCAAAAAAAAAACAAAAAAAACCCTTTAAAAAAAAAACAAAAACCCTTTTAAACAAAAAAAATAAAAAACCAATAATTTTTCCCACACCCAACCCCCATTTTTAAGTTTTTTTAACAAATTTTTAAATTTTACAATTCAAACCCCTTAAAAAAAAAATCTTCCCCTTTTGTTTTCTCCCGAATTTTTTTCCTTATTTTAAAAATTTTAAAATTTTCCCCATACCCCCAAAACAATTTTTCCCCCTTTGGCTTGGGGAAAATAAGGATTTTTTTTTAAATTTTTGAAAAGGAAAAAAAATTTTTTTTTTATAAAAAAAAAAGTTTTTTTTCCTTCCCGCTAAAAGAACAAAAAAAACAAATTTTAAAAGGAAACACCAAAAATAGAAAACGGTAAAACAAGAAAAATAAAAAAATAAAAAAACAAAAAAAAGGCCCAAAATTCAAAAAAACAACCAAAAGGGAAACAAACAAAACCCACCAAAAAACCCAACAAAAAATTTTAAAAAAAAAAAAAAAGGGAAAAAATTTAATATTTTAGGGAAAAAAATTGGTAAAAAAAAAAAAGGGGGGAAAAACAAAAACCCCCAAACAACCCAAGAAAAAAAAATTTTTTTAGAAAAAATTTTTTAAAAAAAATTTATAGATAGTGACAACAAAACAAAATAAAAAAAGTAATAACACCAAAATAGAATGAAAAATAAAAAAGAAAATGAAATCTAGAAAGCCAATAACAAAGATATAAAGAAAACTGACAAATTTTTTTTATAATGATGTGGGGTAGCGTTTAAAGGGTTTTCCGGGGCCCTGCATTCGTATCTAGCGTTTATTTTTTAAATCCATAGATGGCGGACGCACTTTTTTTCAAAAAATGATGTCCGTATCGTTTACAGGGTTTTCCGGGGCCCTGACTTCGAAATCTAGCGATATATTGTTCGGATTCAAGATGGCGGGAGCAATTTTTTTTCATGAAAATGATGTGGGTATCCTTTTAATGGTTTTTATGGGCTTGATTTCGAATATAGCGTTTTTTTATTGGATTCCAAGATGGCGGACGCAACTTTTTCATAAAATGATGTTTGGGTATCGTTTTAATGGTTCACGGGGGCTCTGATTTTCGACATAAAGCGTTTATTTCAGATCCAAGATGGTTGAAGTACATTTTTTCATAAAATGATGATGAGTATCATTTTTAGGTAACGAGGTATGGACAAAAACGGAATACAGGAAATATAAAAATACTTCTACAAGACTATCTACACAATAGAAAAAATAAAAGTAAAAATGAACAAAACCCTAAGTGACGAGAAGACTCTTAGAAACCGGAGTCGCCATGGGTTAATTCTCGGACCAAATGAGAATTTAATTTATACCAATAGTAAAAAAAAAATTAACCCAAGATTTGCGAAATGTATTTGTTTGCAGATGATACAGCCTTAATAATGGCGAGTGATGATGCATTAATAATGAGGTGAGGTCATAAGCCCTGTAAACGCCTAGATATCCATATTCCTTCCAAACTTATCGTCTTGTTGAGATGTCAAATTGTAATTATTAGCCCGTAATGGATGAAATCCAGTTTTTGTCAACAAGTTTTGGACACAGTCAAAATGTTGTTTATTTTATTATTGATTGATTGAATATCCCATATTCCCGAATTTGGAAAAAAATCGACTTCATCTTTGTAGAGATATAAAAATGAAATATATACCAACTCCCGTCATGGAATAAACCCAGATTTGTGTACAAGTAAAAAGTTCAAATGAACACACCCAAAATGTTGAAAGACTAATTAAAATTGGGAATTCATCAATATGGTCCTGTTGCGTTTTCCGTTACCGTTGGATTTAGTTATATATTTTTTGATGTTATTGAAATCAAAACCTAGTGAGACACCTGACAGCAGAATGTGAATGGGATGCATTTGTGGTGTAGAATTTAAAATTTAGATCTGAATATTTTACTGCAATACGGTTGTAAAAGTGTTTATGGGAGTAAAATGTGTAAATAAATCATTCGATCCTTTTGGTATAGGTCTTCCAGGGCCTAGATTACCAACAATTAATTATAAACATCGCAGTTGTGACGCATATATTATGTGGGTAGTATGTATATTATCAATTGTCGTTTATTCGTGTGTCACGCGTCGTGTTGATTCGACCCCTGAAACTGAGAGTGTGTGCGTGTACACCGTTTGCAAATGTATGAGTAGCGGAAAATACCGAAATTCGAGCACCGAGCATTCGTACTAAGAACCTTAAAGCATTAAAATAATCTTGCCTCTCCTCCTTTTTCTCTTAAATTAAAAAAAAATCATTGCCGGCCTTTGCTTTACGGCGCCCTCAGTCATAGATTTTTTGTGTTTTTTCGGAATGTTGGGATGTAAGTAACTTATTTATTTTGCTTATCATGTAAGTACTTAAGAATTTTTTATATTTTATGAAATAAGAAACATTTGAGCTTTAAGTATTTATCTCGTGAGAAAAACTAATTTAAAGCTTTTGAATCATGATAATTGCATTTATTAAGACACACGAAAGGGGGCCGCAGAAAAAAACGCAATTCTCTAGATCAAAGGGTAAGTACCAATAAAAAAATATTTTATAGTTTTCCTGCCGGTGTTGACGTCAAAACGAAAACGTTTGGTTATGCCCTCCACTGACTTGGCCGCTTATCGGCCAATACTTTTACAAGTTTATAATATCGATGGCATAGAGCGAAGACGTGTCAAGTGCGATTGTGCATTTTATGACGAAACTTTCTTCAGTCTCAGTTCTTTTTTTTTTTTTAGTGCTTTGACACAAACATCATTGTATAGATTACGCAAAGAACATCATAGTCTAAGCTTAAATCGAGAGGCGCACAGTTTACACACCCGCAAGTTCAAGTTTTATAGTGTATACAGTTCGCATCTTCAATACTAGACTGCACTAACTAAAAAATGTAAACTTTTGGGAAATCGCGAAAATGCAATTTTATTTCAGTACTGCTTCGTTGAAATTTGATTTTTTTAAAATTCAAAATCTCGACACTGGAAAGAGATAGAAACATGCTTCTTGGACAGAAATGTGGCGGATGGTACGAGCTTTAACGTTATATTCTCTGTTAATTTTCGAGCAATCAAGACATTTAGAATTCAATTCATTAATGTACAGTTTCCTGTGCAGTCTGAAAACTGTCGCGGTGTGGCCCAAGTCATGGTCGAAGTGAGTTGCCAGCATTTGGTTTGCTTTGTTTTGTATGAAACGTCAGAATTTGACACATGTCAAAAATACAGAAATGAAAAAATATTCTAGAATTTGGTGCATTAAATTGTTTATATTCAAATTATATTCGCCGGTTATCATGTTTTTAAACGAAAGACAGTAATTTTTTTACTGCAATATTGGATGGTTGCCGTTAAAATCAAATTCAAAAAGATAATAATTTTCAATAGCCAACAACTTTAAATAAAATGGTGTGGTTCCTCGTCTCTATTATTATATACTTATTTTGTTTTGGAAAATGTCTGGACAATGGTTTAGCTAAAACACCACCAATGGGTTGGATGACGTGGGGTCGTTATCGCTGTAAAACGGATTGTTTTTTAAGTGAACCTGAAGAAGTTGTTTAAGGTAATTTATTTTGATTTCAAAACCTTATGTACAATAAACTACTGTAGTATGTATAAGAGCGGGTTTATTGCTATGTACCAATATCCTTCAACCAACCCTCAGACATTCATTGTACCAATTAGTTTTGTCCCCACAAGGCGAGCAAAAATTTTTATTTATAAAAATGAAAAAAGAAATATTTAAATATGTAAAAGTGATAACAAGTTCTCGCTATCAACTTTAGAAAATGTGTCATGTTTTCGTTCGTTTCGTTCATAGGTTCGTTTTGTATGAGTACCCAAAACTTGTGACTCAAGATAAAATTGAATATATTGTTTTGGGAAGGGTGCAAGTCACCCTTTTCTACACTAAAGGTGTTCTCAGCATGTAATGTTTTAATACAAAATTTAATTTGTTATAAGTACCTAAATTGTCATTTTCATTTTCTTGTACAGTGAAAACTTGCTTGTGAGTGTTACGGATAAATTTATTTCTGATGGATACGCCGACGCTGGTTATCAATACATTATTATTGACGATTGTTGGATGCAAAAGAAACGAGACAAAAATGGATATTTGCAGCCAGACTGGAGTAGATTTCCTAATGAATGTTGTACATATCGAAATATGTGAGTGTGTTAAAGATTATAAAAATGCGTTAAAATGATGTACTTTGTTACTTTATTACCCTTTTAACTCGCACTGCAAGTTATTACTAACTTAAAAATTTGCAAATACTTGCTTACAAATCTGGGATTTTTACCCATTTATAAATATTTGATATGCGTAACTCATGGAATTAATAAAACTCGTTTTACTTCATTAGATTCACGCAAGAGGATTGAAGTTTGGTATTTATGAGAATTATGGAACAACGACCTGTGAGAAGTACGCTGGATCCAAAGGACATGTGAAGACAGATGTTGAACCTTTGTTAAATGGGAAGTTGACTATCTTAAATTAGATGGTTGCTTCACTCCATCTTCGGAATTAGATTTTGGTACATTTTTATTTACTTTTCAATACTTATGTAGGTACTTTATAATTCAATTATATACTAAGGAAGCTTTTTGAAAATCACTCGCAAATAGAATAAAGGGGGAATATTTTAAACTGTTGGAGATAAATAAATGTGTGTGTTAATATTTTTTTTTATAATAATTTTGATAAGTATATCCTTTTTAGTAATTTAAAGATAAATAATGAAAACATTGCAGACAATGTAGACAAAACAGTTTTTGTTAAACTTTCATTATTATTATGTATGTATTTGGTTTTTCTTTGTTTTAGGGTATCCTGAATTTGGAAATGAAATGAATAAAACTGGAAGACCAATAGTCTTCTCTTGTAGCTGGCCTTATTATCAAGACATATATTTCAAATAAAAGTAAATATTCATTTTGATATATCGGTATAAATTTAATTTATATAAGTTAACTCTGCAAATTCAAGTAAACTCTGCCATTTTTCATTAAATTAAGATACTGAAGGCTGCATGATTTGTCAGTGATATGCACGGCAGTAAATTTAGGTCTAATTTTTATTATAGTTTGTCAAATTAACACAAATTTGCACAATTTTTAAAGAAAATTAGGTTTCAAACATTTAGGTTTGGATTTGGCAGAAGAAATTAGATATTGATCTATTTTGTCAAATTGGAAAATCTTTATTCTACGCCTGATTCCGATTATTTATAATGTTTTTATATTGTTGTATATTCGTTAATTAACATGAATATTTATTCTAGCCTGATTATGAGCAGATAAAGAAGCATTGTAATTTATGGAGAAATTACCATGATATCAGTGATTCATGGGCTAGTGTAAAGATGATTATAAATTATTATGCAAAGCATGAAGAAATGGCCTCTTATTCGGGACCCGGACATTGGAACGATCCTGATATGGTAAATATAATTTATTTTTAATATGACTTATTTTGTATTACTTACATTAAAATATCTTCCCATAATGTAACCGAACCTTCTTTTTACAAGAATGAATTAATTTATTATTTATTCATAAATTACAAACAATTTTTTTATCAATCACATACAAATATATACTTCTATTAATTATTGGCCATAAGTACTTTTAATTATGGGCAAATTTTTTACAAAAAAAAAATATTTGTGAATTTTGAAATCGGTTCAATTGTGCAAAATAAATAGTTGCGGAATTCCTTTATATTATTTATCAAAATCATGTCAATGTTTTTAAAATAGAAAATAGCACTTATTCAACAAATATAACTGGAACCATCTCTGTCTTTGCCAGCATTTTTTCACATAAATTTCTAATGAGAATATAATTTCAGTTGATGATTGGAAACTCTGGATTGAACGAAGGACAGAGCAGAGTGCAAATGGCCGTGTGGTCAATACTGGCAGCGCCATTAATTATGTCCAATGATTTAAATAATATTCCAAAGGAGATGAAAAAGATTTTGACAAATGCTGAAGTCATAGCAGTGGATCAAGATCCTCTGGGAATCCAAGGAGGCATATTTCAAGTAAGATATTTAAAAAAATGCTCGTAGCTCACTTTGTAAATTTTTCATAATTACAAAATACAACACTCTTTGTTTTGAACTACTACTATTTTTCCTTATCCGCACCCAATGGTGCATGGGGCACTACATCGATACGCCAAGTGCAGGGTATATTGATAATTTTACTACATGAAGGTAAGATGATCAGTCATACGCTTCAGTACCAGCCCAAGGAATCACACATGAAATATTAATATGAAAATCACATGTAAATAAAAATTTCATGTTGACCCCCTACAGGAATCGAACCTGTGACCTCATGCACGGTAGCCAAATGCGCTATGAGGCGGACAGGTTTAAACTATGTACTTGAATTTAAATGTTTTAGATTAGCGATATATTCCTTAATTTAAATTTCCTGTTTCGTGTAAAGCCCCAAAGAATGAGTAGCAACTCTGAAAGCGATTGGTAATTTTTTGAAAAATATGTAGTAGTAAAACTAATTGTGTACGAATATTTAAAAAATCTCTTAACCCTTTGAACTCGTTTTTGGTTTTGTTAGTTTCATCTGTTTAGTACTGTTTTTATTGTATTTTAAATACACTTCGTTCCCGCGGTATAAAAGCTTTTTTTACAGAGATTTTGTAGAATCAGCAATACATCTTACAATTTTATTTCACCTTTTTCTTGCACTATTATTCTTCTTGACAGATTTGGAAATAAGTAATGCAATAAAAATGCATTATATTAATAAATTATTAATAATACAATGGAATGGAACAATGTTGAACTAATGAACATTAAAATTATTTTATTGAGATAAGTAGTACTTAATAGATTTTGCAGTGTGTCAAAATACTTGTAGACAAAATATGGGTTTTACCCATTACGGACTTATTGATATCTTAACAGAGTCATTATTTTGAATTGTAAATTCATATAATGTAAAGATAATGCAATTAAGACATTTATGTAAACATGTTTTTCTTTCTCTCTTCTTCAAATATAAAATGATTATCTGTAATTACTTTACTAAATTTAGATAAAACAATTAACAATTAAAAATCATTTTATTTTTAAGATTATATGCCTAAAAACTTCTATTACAGTTGACCTATTGCATAAATTTGAAGGATTATTGAATAGAAAACCAGAAAAAATGGAACATCGGCACTCATGACCATACCCTTAAACATATGAAAGGAGATAGTCGACGAAATGTCTATTTATGTACATTAAAAAATATCAACTTTTTACGTAGAAAGCCATATTCAGCAGTGGATTGTTAATGTTATATTGTTCGTTAATGCGAAAATATCAAAACTCTTATGTTAAGCTCAAATTATTTATCTATATTCTTCGGATGCTGATATAGATATCAATAATTTTTCCTTCCATATTGTTACGATACCCGTAAACTTAAAGTGGGAGACTGTTTTAGCACACAAATGTTTGAATTTATTTTAGTATATTGTAATTCTATACTTAAATGATTACAAACACATATTATGTATAATATATATTTTTTTTCAACAGAATATTTATGGAGATTTGAAATTATGGAAGAGAAAAGTATTACCAAATGAAAAGTAATAATTTGTACTCTTATGCGATAGCATTTGTGAACATGAATACCTTCACTCCCCCAAACAATTATTGTCAACACCAAAGATTTAGAGCTGAATAATAGATATGGATACACTGTAACAGTAAGTATCTCTCTTCACATATTAAAAAAAAAAACATCATTCTGGGCACAGATGAGATTCTGGGATACCTGTCATTGTTAATAAATGTATGCAAATTGGTGAAAACCAATTATTTTGAATAAAAATAAAATTTTTGACATAGATAATTTTATGCTATCAGAAATTATGAGTTAAGAAGATAAAAATAAATTTTTTAAATAGAGAGAATAAATAAATAATTTGTGTTCATAGTGAACTAGATCAAACATGAAAAGGATTCAATTAGATTTATTGAATTGTTAAACACACTTTAAGTATCGCCAATGTAAATTGATTTAACAATTATGATGTCCGAATGTCATATGCAAAGTGGGTCATGAACATAGTACCTAGTAGAAAGTTCCAAATCATTTTGTTGAGAATTTCATTCATTTCCTTTTCAACTGAAACCTATTAAGAGAAAGTCTTACACTTTTGATGACACACGTTTTCTCTTTTGTTGGGTTTTTACGGAGATATTTGCATAATTACATAGATTTCATTATACACACTCTTAAAAAAGGTTTTTTACTTCATAAAATTAGACTCTGTAACATTTCTTATACTTATGTTTTGAATTTTAATTAGGTACCTAGTTGAATTTGCGATCAGAAAAACAAAAATTGATTTACTCTTCGCAATTTCAAAGTTCTGAATAAAATTTAACGTAGGTATGTTTCTTTACGGTAGGGGGCGGTAAATACCTAATTTGATTTGAAATTAATGATATTATTTGAAATATGATTTTTATGTTTTTTTTAGGATTTGTTTGCGGATAGGAACGTTGATAATATCACAGAAGGAATGAATCTTACAATAATGGTCAAACCTATGGGTAAGTATATAATTTAAATATTTATAGAATAATGGAAATAATCTATAATGAAAATTTGTAATAGTCATCAATTAAACACAATAATAAGCATCTTCGGTGACATGCAGACACCATTTTGTTTTTATCCAGGATTCATTTGTTTTTTTTATTAGATTTCCCTTACGGAGCTTCTTAGTACAAAAAAGATTCCGCACGCTCCGGTGATATGTATTTTGTACACCTTGAAAAAAAACATGATTATTCCTAAATATTGCTTTTTTAATGACCATTGTTGTAGTTGAAATGTATAAATTTTTATAATGTTAGCTCTGCAAATTAGCTGAATTCGTGTTTTATCCCTGATTTTTCGACAAATTGTTTATTTCCGTCGCTGCACTATGTATTTAAATACTTTTGTGTGATGTGTAATTCTATAACGGAAGAATACAAAAATTCTGAGGCCGCCGTATCTATTATATTTTATAAGGATTTTTCTTATTATTGTCGAGTTGTTAAAGACACAATCACCAGGACGTGAAGGTTAAACTGCCGATGATAGATTCACCACTTAATATCTAATATGACTAGGTAACTCCATTTTTGCCTTCTGTTACTTAATGTTTTTTTAATTGAAATATTTCTGTTCTTTTAATAACTTAAATAATGTGGTCAAACTATTCCCATTACTACTGTCCACAGCTAACCTATTTGTTTTATGAAATTAGTTTAAGTATGTATTTACGCGAACAACAAAGATGAAATTTGAATTCCCAACAATGTCAAAATCAGAGTTGTAGTATTAAGGTGGTGAATTATTGTGCGTTTTATTCTCCAGCTACAAAAAACTTATTAAATTATTATAAATATGGCAATATGTAGGTATAATCCAATGATTTATTCACAAATTTTAAATATCTCTTTCTTTCTAATCTTATAATTACTTTAAACTATAGTAATGTTATGTACACTAAAACTCCTTTTGGTCATTTATGTATTTACTGACCAATAAAAACTTTCACTTTTAAAGTCAACTTGTTTTGAGTGCGAGAAAGTAAATTAGATGGCACATTTTTTATCAAATATCAACAAAAATCTTTTGACAAAAGACAAACCTACAAAGAATTAAGTGGACGCTGGTTAGCTTGCATTTTAAATAAATTGAGAATGGATACAATATAATATTCGGGAACATTATTTTTATTAGGTGTCTCAGATTATCTATAGCTTTTTTTAAAAATTTATTTATTTACAAAACCTTAGATTTCTAGGTATAACTTTATTGATTTATGTTCTGTCGCCTTATTTACTGCTTTTTTTTATTGCTTATTTTTATGTGTTAAAATGGACTTGTCTGACAATAAATATAAAATAAAATAATCTGTCTTGTGGTGTAGTTTGTGTGTTTATTGCGCTGGGTTTGCATGCGCTTGTGGTTTTGATCAACGAATGAGTCAATACGAAGTATTGATTTAAACATAAATAAAAAAAGAATTCATATGTGGTACCTTGGACTGGCGCTGAAGCGTAAGACTGGCCATCTTGCCTTCATGTAATAAATTATCGAAATACAATCCACTTGGTGCACCAATGCAGTACTTTATGCACCACTAAGTGCAGATATGGGAAAGAAGTAGTAGTAGTCTATAAGATTATTGTAACCAATAAATGCAAAAAAAAAGGTCTGGCTATTTTTGGTTCGTTTATTACTGATATTTTTTTCTCTTTCAGATGTGGTGTTCTATAAATTCCATGTGCTGTAATTTAAGGCAGCAGTTTAGTAAAATTAATCAAAGTGATATGCAGTATAAATTGTGTGAAAAATTATATAATTGTTATTTTATTTATAGAATGTTCTACATATTTATATTAAGTATGTATGTGCAATTTTTACTATTTCAATTTTTTTAAATTTTACTGACATGTACATTATTCCTGGACCTGACCTAGGTTATGACAGGACTTTTTCTTAATTTAAAGGATAGAGTTTTTTTTATGAGCTGCATAGAAACATTTTATAATCATGTATGAGTAAATAATTTTCATAACAAAAAAGCCCTTATTATGGCAAAATAATTTTTTTTGTTTTGGTAGAATTAAAGATATAGTTAAATACCGAGGAAATCCA